>JAKCPI010012907.1:0-30772 GCA_023213315.1 Euborellia annulipes | reverse complement strand
AAAATCAAATTTTTTGCCCCTGGGCAATTACACAGCGGCAAAAAGTGTTGACACCTCTTGTGCTAGTAGCAGGGGCGGACCCAGTAGGGTTTTTTCGGGGAGGGGGTGTGTAGTCTGGTGTGATTGGTCGCACAGCACACAACTTTCTCCTTACTTTCGGTAATTTAAAGTTGCATTTTGTACTTTTTACCAGATTTTTTTGTGTTGAAATAGAATTGAACACACACCCCTATAGAGATCCACTTTTTTGGAATCAAGGGCCCTTAAAACGAGCAATTCCATTAACATAATCGACATCTAACTTTTGACACGATTGCAAATAAGACAAATTATTATTAAAACAATGGAAGTCAGTGGCAATTTATTTATGCAAAAAGAAGAGGAGCAGGAGTACCTAAAAAATAAAGCCTCCGATTTTCATTATTCTCCTTGAATAATTTAGATAGGACAACTCGCTCGTATTCCCTCCTATTCATTTTGTTGATTCTTTTTGGTTAAAATTACAAAAATACCTCCTAACTGGAATCCACCCCTACCCCTACCCCACGGTGTTGAGAATCAATCAATATTGATAGTCTTAAAGCCAGGGGACGCGGGTTCGGATCGCAGGCAGTCCGATGAATATTTACATGTATTTAAATAACTATTGTCATAGATAAATGTGCCTGGACCGATATATAGAATATTATGAATTTCGTTAAAGTCTATATGGCTTAAGATGCCGGAAAGACTGGAATCAGTTATTATTTCAATTGGCCATCTTTTATTTGTTATTATTTCTTCTGTTAATTCTCTACTCAAAATCAATTAATAGAATTAATGAAGAGTTAGAAAGATCAAGAGGGGAGCCGATGAAGAGGACAGACACTCCATGGGCTTGGCTCCTTCAAGTCTTCGGTCGAGTGCTCCTCACTAATGAGTCTCGACCTCCACAGAAGAAGTTTTCTCGTGTCTTGGTCGTTATCGTATCAGCGAAAGGGATTCCTCCTCTCTCTCTTGAATTACGACCTCCACGAGTATCGCATACAAATCCCATTCTCTCTCTCTCTCCTCTCTCTTGAGAGGAAATTGGAAAGAGATTGCTTTTACAGATCTATTAATTACTATTACTTAACGAATTCAATGAAATAATATAATAGAAGCATCATTCACTAGTCTAATATGTTAATATAATTTCGTTGTCCTATGAGCGCCCTCCGTTCATGCAAAAAGTGTCGCTGAGATTGTAATTTTCATCGCACAGCACACAATTTTTTCTTAATTTCGGTAATTTAAAGGCGCATTCTGTACTTGTTGGCCAGAATATAAAAACAAATCAAATTTTTAAGTATTAATTTTTAAAATTTTACATTAAAAAAAATTTTTTTTTTTTTTGAAAACCATTTTTTTTTAATCTCGGGGGGGGGGGGGGGTAATTAACCCCTTTACCCCCCCCCTCTTGTATCCGCCCTTGCCTGAAACGGCAACAATAAAAGAAATAATTTTGGCTGCATATGTCTTGAATTTTTTTTGACTCCTTAATGTTAATACCGTATTTCATCGATTCTAAGGCGCACTTTTTTTCAAAAATAATCTTTTCCAAAATGCGGTGCGTCGATAAAAGAAGCAAACATGAAGAGTAGGGACCGGATTTTTAGGTTTTTGCCCAATAAAACGCATTTAGGTGATTTTAG
This sequence comes from Euborellia annulipes, assembly GCA_023213315.1. Lineage (NCBI taxonomy): Eukaryota > Metazoa > Arthropoda > Insecta > Dermaptera > Anisolabididae > Euborellia > Euborellia annulipes. Next base: position 29,099 of record JAKCPI010012907.1, on the reverse strand, counting down.
GTACGGTTCTTCTCGTTTTTAGGTTTTTGAAACTCCCAAAATAGGTTTTTTTAGGTTATCACCCAATAAAACTCATTTGGGGGGGGGGAAGTTTTATTTAATTTTAAATACCTATGTACAAAAATTATTAAAAAGTAAAAAATACAAAAAATTACAGGTACCTAAAACATTATATAAGAAAATTAAATAATGCAATGGACAAGAATATATTTTGTAAATTCTCTTTTTATTTATTTATTTTCGTCGTAATTTCGTTAAAAAAATTTTTTCTCAATCTAAAAGCATCAATAAATTAAAAAAAAAATAATCTCGTTAGATGAGTTTTCTAATGTAGGTGATTGTAGGACCCATTTAAGTTTTTTTTAGGTTTTTCAAAATTTGGTTAAACCACTCCAGAACACATAAGTCGAAAAAGTAATTTGTCCATTTCGCGTTTGGAGTCAAGGAAAGAAAAAGGTGAAAACCTAAGAATCCGGTCTCTAATGATGAGTAAACGTTCTATCCTAATAAGATAATTTTATTTACCGTAGTTTATTTTCAAGCAAGTGAATAAATTAAACTTAAATTCATTTTGTTCAATTTATTTTAATTTAACACCTTAAAAAAAAATTCTCAAAATATTTTCTCAAAAATTTCCAAAATTCTCAAAAATATTTTTCTCAAAAACTAGACTGCGTCTTAGATTCAATGGCGTCTTAGAAATTGATGAAATACGGCAGTGGTTTCCAAACTTTACTGTTACCACGCCTCCCTTAAAAATATTTAATCTTATGACGCCTCCCCCCCCCCCCCACACACATTTAATAAAATAATACAAAAACAAAAATTTTTAATACCTCAAAACGTGTATATCCATCACAATCTCGACATCGAATTTTTGACATGAATCCAATACTTTCTCTCTATATATATGTATATTAACTTATACATATAGGTAAGAGAAAGTAAAAATTCAAATCCGAGTTGAGATTAGTTCTATATACAAAAAGATGCGGAAACTCACCCCAGTAAAATTCTAAGTGAACTAATCATATCTTACTTTTCTACCTAATGAAAAAAATCCCTACAAAAATCTGCAAGGGATTCGATGGGTTCCTAAGTTACCCAGTGTTATTATTATCTGTTTATGAGAGTTTCGAAATCTTCAAAAATTAATTCCGCCCCAGTAATAAGAAATTTTAGAATGACATTAAAATGTTTCTAACCCACTATGCTATTTGCTAAATATTGAATATAAATTTTAACTCAAACGGAATGCACTTATTTTTTAGTAAAAGTATTAAAAAACATTAATATCTTTGTGCATTATAGGGGATGGGGCATTAACCCCCCCCTGGTTAATGCCTTCATACCTCTCCCTCCCCCCCCTTTAAGGAAATGCGAGTCTTCACCGCGAAATTACTCTCAAAATAATTTGAATACATTTATAAATAATTATTTTTATTTTTATTTTATTTTGAAATTATTTTATTTTAATTTCCAACCCTTAATCCACCCCTGTGTAAAAGTAAAAAGTCTTATATGGCCTGAGTTGCCGAAAAGACTGTGTGAATGTGTATGTGAGTGTGAATGAGAAAAAAAAAACGTGTGTGATAAAAAATAAAAAAATAAAATTTTTTTTTTTTCAATGACACCACCCCCCCCCCCCCCCTAATCAAAATAATAATCAACGCTATTTTTTGAATGTTTTCTATTTATTTGGCTTCGATTTAGCTAAAATAAATTTAAAAAACATTTTTTTTAATTCTTCACCCCCTTACCCAATCCTAATAAATAAAATAATTAACAATGCTATTATCGCCTTCCGCGAGCTTCGCGTCTAGTCAGAAAGAAATTAAAACCCTGAAAAACTTCCCTGGATCCGCCTTTGGGTTTTACACATAGTAGGTAATTTTCTAGAATGAGTCTTACTTCAAATCAGTGGTTTCCAAACTTTATGTTACAACGCCTCCCTTAAAAATATTTATGAGACGCCCCTCCCCTATACATTTAATAAAATAATACAAAAACAAAATTTTTAATACTAAAAAATATAAATATATATAAAAATATTTTTTTATTTATTCATATTTATTATTTTAATTAAAAACCTCCCTCCCAGAATCTTCTAAATTTTATTATTTTATTTATAAAACGAGCAATTATTTGGAAAATTGATCTTGGTGGCCAATATTCGCGCCTCCCCTTAGACTAGTCCGCGCCCGGGGCCTCACAGTTTGGAAAACGCTGAAATACGGTAAATAGAAAGTATTGCATTCATGTCGAAATTTTAATGGAAATACACGATTTGAGTGTTCCTGGAAGTCCCACTAGGAACAAAATATCTCAAGAACGAAACGAGCTACGAGATTGAAATTTGATATTTAATTTAGGTACCACTCTGACAGGTAAGAGGAAGCTTTTGAACAAAATCGGCCAAAGAGTACTAATACTTTACTGGTGTACTTTTTCAGTTTTTTTCGATTTTCTCAAAATTCGCTCAAACGATTTTGATTAAAATTCATAAATCAATTATTTTTTAGATACTCTTTAAAATGTATATTCTCATTTTGAACTTATAATTGTTTGAAGCACAGTTTACTCTTGTACTTCATAAGAAAGGCGGAGAAATGATAACAGAAAATAAATATTTTCTCATGTTTGTAAATTTCACATCTTGAATTTTAATATAGTGGAGTAGCGGTAACAAAATATATATCAACAAATAAAAATCTGGTGTGACAGAACACAACTTTCAAAGGTAAGAGGAAGTCGTTTGCTGAGCGACTAGTCACACCATATTAAAAAAAATAATAATAAATTATGAGCTTTCTACTTGATATTTTATTCCTTTCACCTAAAAATAATTTCCCTAATCATTAATCTTTTCATAAAAAGAATTTGAGGCTCTCCTTCCCTCCATATCTGCTTGTAGATATGAATCTTTTTTCATCCATTAAAGGAAAAATTAAGTGGTTAAAAATTTAACAATGACAAGTGACATAGAAGAAGATTTTCGTGACTCGTTTTACTTGAAAATTAATTGAAATATTTAACATCATTGATATTTTACAGTCACTAAAAAATGATAAATGGTTTTTTATATCTAAACCAAAACAAATATGGATATAATTTAAACAAAATATAATATGGGTACGTTCAAAGAGTTTAATATCATTTTTGACTTTTTCAAAGCTACACATCAAATATGAATAAATTTCATTGAGCTATGGCCAGTGGCGTTTACACAATTTTATTAATGAGAAGCCCTAAAATTCTTTGTGTAGGAAAGCCAAGGGGGGGGGGGCAGAAGCGTTGTTTTTAAATAATCTAAAGAAAATTAAAAATCTGGTGTGACTGGTCGCACAGCACGCAACTTTCTCTTACCCTTTGGCAAGAGAGGTGCTTGTCACACCAGATTTTTTATGTTGAGATATATTTAGTTTCCGATAGTAGGGTACAGTGAGAGACAATATTAAGTCCCACCCATGCGATTTCTACTTGTAATTATTTCATTGTTTTTATAAAAGAAAATAAAAATCTTTATTGGAAATTTTCTATATTTGAACCATGAAAGTTTCCATTAAAAAATTTTCAATATTTTTTTTAAAAACAATGAAATAATTACAAGCAGAAAACGCATGGATGGGACTTAATATTGTCCAGTACATTTGAATTCAAAATGTAAAATTTATAAACAGAAAAATATTTATATTTTGTAATAATATTGAGATGATGGCTGAACTATTAGAAGATATGAGTAACCGAAATTATGAAAAAATAGTGTGCTGTGAGACCAGTCACTCAAAATTACCCCCCCCCCCCCCCCCGAGAAACACCTCTGGATCTGCCCTTGGTTCCGAAACATAATCGTCGTCGGATAGTCTCAGGCAAAATAGCGGCTATATTCACATCCACTCATTAGGTTATACTGAGTCATTTTACTTTCTCTTAGCTATATATGTTAATACACCAGGCTGCCCCTATCTTCATCAGTTTTTCAATGGGCTTTATTTTTATTCCGAAGGCACTGGAGGCTTTTCCTTTAGAACTAAAATATAAAACACCGTTTTGATTTTTATCAAGATGACATATTGTAATTTTATTAGATATTGTGACCTCTTTGATTGAATGTGGCCCATGGGGGGGGGGGGACAGCTCTATGGGAAGAATGTATATAAGTTTCTTTTAGATATATGCCAAGTGGCTAGTTGGCAATACTATGCTAGTTCAAAATTTATCCTGTAGAGTTCGTTCCATTCGCCAACAAAATAACATTTTTACATGAGTTTAATAACAAATAAAATCTGGATATAAATGAATTAACTTTTATAAACTAATTTTAATTATAAATTTTTTACAATTTATAAATGACCTTTTGTTAAAAAAAATTTAATAGTACTACGTGCCATTCAAGTAGCTAAAAAAAGCTCTGAAATATAATAAAGCAAAGTGTACGAGTTAAGTAGTCAGTAACAAAACATGTGAAATGCAACAAGCTCGAGTTCAAATCTCTCTGGGAGCAAGTTTTATTTTTTCCCTTGCTTACTTTTAGTTCTCTGACAAGCGTATAAACTTATAAATAATTTTACTTTCTCTTACCTATGTATATATGTAATATATATATAGAGAGAAAGTATTGGATTCATGTCAAAAATTCGATGTCGAGATTTTGATGGATCTTCACGTTTTGAGGTCCCCTGAATCCAAAAAAGTGGTTTTCGCGACATGGTCTGTCTGTCTGTGTGTCTGTGTGTGTGTGTGTGTCTGTGAACAAAATATCTCAAGAACGGAAAGAGCTAGGAGGTTGAAATTTTATATTTAAGTTAGGCACCCCCATGGGACGTGACACGAAGCTTTTGAACAAAATCGACCAAAGAGTACTAGTACTTTACTGATGCACTTTTTCAGTTTTTTTTCGATTTTCTCAAAATTTGCTCCAACGATTTTTTTTAAAATTCAAAAATCAATTATTTTTTAGATTCTCTATAAAATGTATATTCTCATTTTGTGATTGAAATCTTCTGAAGACCACTTTACTCTTGTACTCCATAGAAAAGATAGGAGAAATGGTTGCCATGGTATCAAAATATAAATATTTTCCCATACTTATAAATTTTACATCTTGAATTCAATTGTACCCTACTGTCGGAAACTAAATACATGTCGACACAAAAAATCTGGTGTGACAAGCACAGTACACAACTTTCGATTACCGAAGGTAAGAGAAAGTTGTGTGCTGTGCGCCAGTCACACCAGATTTTTTAACCTGGACTTGTCCAATCTTGACTGTGTTTTATCTGTGATTAGCGATATAAAGTTATTCAAGCCCACTAAAATCCATCTGTGTCAGTAGTCACTTATATCCAGAAAGACTTCTCTCCTTTTTGCGGATGTATATTTTTGTATGTTTATGTATTGGCATAGTTGATGTCTTAGTGGTAGTAGTTAGTGATATGTGTATGTGAGCCCGTGTTTTTTGAGAGCTCAGCCATTAATTCATTTGGGATCCTCTCTCGGAAACATCGAAGCGGCAAAAGCCAACAACAGCCAAACAAAGACATAATGTAACCATCCCGACATCACAGGGCGGAGAGAGAGAGAAAGCAAACCACAAGGGCTCGTAAATAATCTAAGAAAAGGAACGAATGAACAAACAACAACAACACTGTCTGTCTATGTCTGTTTTGTCTTTTTATTCCCGCTCCAATTAATCCGCGTGTAACCAACCTGCCATAAGAGGGAAAAACCATTCCCTCTCTATCCTTTACACTAGTATGTCAATTAACTGTGCAATTTCTTGTTGCTTTATGACTCCTCTTGTCTAATTTTCATTTGTTACTTCTTTATAATTATATATCTTCCTTCTTCTCTCTTGTTTATCATATTTATAATCATGTCTGCGTAATTAAATATGCTTTTGTTAATAGAAAGGTTCATTACTAGGTCCAGGTGATTTGTGGGTTTGAACCTTTCCGCCTAGAAAATTCAAAAAAATATTTGAGAGTGTTAAATAACTAGCGGCGCTATTCACCCCATCTGTCTCCAGCACATTTTCGCCTTTCATTAATCATGTCCCGTAATTTTTCAGACAATTAATATAAATATAGACTACATGTTTTCGCAAATTGGTCTATCTGTCTGACTGTGTGGTAGGGCTGGACGGTAAACCGGTTTACCGGTAAAAACCGGTAAAAAATTTTTACCGAAAACGCGGTAACGAACCTCTAATTCGGTAAAAACCGGTTTTTTTTCGAAAGTCGGTAAAAACCTATTTTTTTCGGACGGTAAAAAATTTTGGTTCCGCGAAAAAAAATGTTCCGCGGCGGCAAATTTCTGTTCCGCGGCGCGGGCGGCAAAAAAAATTGGCGTCTCTAAAAAAAAGGTAAAATATTCTTTCGGACGGGGAAAAATTTTGGTTCCGCGAAAAAAAAATGTTCCGCGGCGGCAAACTTTGGTTCCGCGGGCGGCAAAAAAATTGGCGTCTCTAAAAAAAAGGTAAAATATTTTTTCGGACGGAAAAAATTTTGGTTCCGCGAAAAAAAAAATGTTCCGCGGCGGCAAACTTTGGTTCCGCGGGCGGTAAAAAATTTTTACCGACTTTCGAGAAAAACCGGTTTTTTTTTCATTATCGAGGTCGGTAATGAAAATCCATTACCGTCCAGCCCTACTGTGTGGACAATTTTAAGTTAATTAATGAAATGAGCTACATGGTTGAAATTTTATATTTAAGTTAGACACCACACTGAGGTGTGAAAATGAACTTTTGATCAAAATTGGCCAAAAAATACTAAAACTTTACTGATGTACTTTTTCAATTTTTTCGATTTTTTCAGAATTGGTTGACTCTAATGATTTTGGTTAAAATTCAAAAATTAATTATTTTTTACATGCTCTTTAACATATATTTACTCCTATACCAAACGTCGCGGGTTCGGACCCAGGCAGTCCGATGATTTTATTTAAGCCATTTGGATACCAGATGGCTTAAATAGAAATGCCTGAACCCCCAATATATGTATATTACTTACAACGGTTATCGTCTAAAGTCTTAAATGGCCTGAGTTGCCGAAAAGACTGTGTGAATGTGTGTGTGAATGAGAAAAAAGTGTGAATGTTTAAAAAAAAAAAACATATATTTATTCTATATTATTGGTGCTGGGTAGGGAGCTAGGATTAGAAATAAAAGACAATTTTATCTCAATCTGCTCGTCGACGTTTCGGGTGCTAATCGTCCCCTTACTCAGGACTGAGCAGGTGTCAATTATAACAATAATAAATTTTAAATATAACAATAAGGTGTCATTTGTTGTGATATTTTAAACATTTTGATGAATGAATCATTCATTTCTAATCGAGACATTTGCTGTAACATAATCTTGTATTGAAACAAAGCATACTTGCTATATAGAATTATACATTGTAATCAGAATGTTTAAAATATCACAACAAATGACACCTGCTCAGTCCTGAGAAAGGGGGCGATTAGCACCCGAAACGTCGACGAGTAGATTGGAAATAAAATAGTCTTTTATTTCTAATTCTGGCTGCCTACCCAGCACCAATAATATACACAGTCTCCAGCCAAAGAAAATATTATATTTATTCTCATTTTGACTTTGGAATCTTTAGAAGTACACTTTACTCATGTACTCCATAGAAAAGATAGGAGAAATGATTGCCATGGTAACAAAATATAAATATTTTCCCATACCTATAAATTTTACTTCTTGAAATTCGAATGAACCTTACTGTTGGAAGCTAAATACAGTAAATGTGGACACAAAAAATCTGGTGTGACAAGCACAGAACACAACTTTCGATTAACTAAGGCATAGGCGTAGCCAGAAATTTTGATGGGGGGTTTGGGATTATTTCTCCCCCCCCCCGACTAATAGGGCAGTATAGGGCGTCTAATGAAATATATGACTAGCCACTTACCCCACCTTCGCTTCGCCCCCCCTGGACCCCCCTCGAGGTAGCTCGGGCCCGCCCTTTCTTAATTAAGTGCCGCAATTTTTCAATCAACTCGTATCAGGCAATAAATAATGCAAATCTCTTAATTTTATGTATATGGGCCTAAAATACCGGGGTGTCTCTCTATGTGTTTCTCTTGACCAGACTCCCATGTCAGACCTCTTTTAGAAAAAAAATAAAAAATTTATTTATATAATAATTTTTATTATTTTTTCATTTGCGAGATTTAATCAATTTTAAGCGGCTTTAATTTTTTATAAAAGCATAACAAAAATCAATTCTTTTCAATGTAGAGCGGGCGCTGGAGGTAGTTGAGTATGCAAAATTTGAGGACCGAATTCTGACAATGGATTTGGGCTAAGAATAGCTCCCAGAATAAGGATCCGGATCTTGCCGGGCCAATTTTTGGTCCAATTTTTTTTTTACCCCCACCCCTCTTATTTCCATAGGAAATCAATGGAATGCATGCTAAGATGATGTGAAGATTTGCAATTATGGTCAAATTCGAGTACTTAAAACCTCAAACAATGAAAAAACTGTCTTGTCAGCAACTGAGGGGATCCTCTAGAGTCCCCTGAGAAGTACTATCTTGCCACCAGTTGTGGTGGTCCCCTCTAACCCCTTCATCTCTTTTCTCTCTCTTTGTTATAAATTTAAATATACGGCTTTAACACCATGCCAAATTGTGGGGACCGGCAATTATGTTCATAATCCACTAGCTGGTATCCCAATCAATGAAAAATACTATCTTGCCGCCAACTGCGGTGGTCCCCTCTAACCCCTTCACCTCTTTTATCTCTCTCTTTGTTATAAATTTAAATATACGGCTTTAACATCATGCCAAATTGTGGGGACCGGCAATTATGTTCATAATCCACTAGCTGGTATCCCAATCAATGAAAAATACTATCTTGCCGCCAACTGCGGTGGTCCCCTCTAACCCCTTCACCTCTTTTATCTCTCTCTTTGTTATAAATTTAAATATACGGCTTTAACATCATGCCAAATTGTGGGGACCGGCAATTATGTTCATAATCCACTAGCTGGTATCCCAACCAATGAAAAATACTATCTTGCCGCCAACTGCGGTGGTCCCCTCTAACCCCTTCACCTCTTTTCTCTCTCTTTGTTATAAATTTAAATATACGGCTTTAACATCATGCCAAATTGTGGGGACCGGCAATTATGTTCATAATCCACTACCTGGTATCCCAATCAATGAAAAATACTATCTTGCCGCCAACTGCGGTGGTCCCCTTTAACCCCTTCACCTCTTTTCTCTCCCTTTATTATACATTTAGATGTACTGTCTTAAAACCATGCCAAATTGTGGGGACCGGCAATTATGCTCATAATCCATTACCTCGTGCTCCAATCAATGAAAAATACTATCTTGCCGCCAGTTGTGGTGGTCCCCTCTAACCCCTTCACCTCTTTTCTCTCCCTTTATTATACATTTAGATGTACTGTCTTAAAACCATGCCAAATTGTGGGGACCGGCAATTATGCTCATAATCTACTACCTGGTGTATTTATAATAAAGGGAGATAAAAGAGGTGAAGAGAGTTAGAGGGGACCACCACAACTGGTGGCAAGATAGTATTTTTCATTGATTGGAGCACCAGGTAGTGGATTATGAGCATAATTGCCGGTCCCCACAATTTGGCATGATGTTAAGGCCGTATATTTAAATTTATAACAGAGAGAGATAAAAGACGTGAAGGGGTTAGAGGGACCACCGCAGTTGGCGGCAAGATAGTATTTTTCATTGATTGGGATACCAGCTAGTGGATTATGAACATAATTGCCGGTCCCCACAATTTGGCATGGTGTTAAAGCCGTACATTTAAATTTATAACAAAGAGAGAGAAAAGAGATGAAGGGTTTAGAGGGGACCACCACAACTGGTGGCAAGATAGTACTTCTCAGGGGACTCTAGAGGATCCCCTCAGTTGCTGACAAGACAGTTTTTTCATTGTTTGAGGTTTTAAGTACTCGAATTTGACCATAATTGCAAATCTTCACATCATCTTAGCATGCACTCCATTGATTTCCTATGGGGTGGGGGTAAAAAAAAAATTGGACCAAAAATTGGCCCGGCAAGATCCGGATCCTTATTCTGGGAGCTATTCTTAGCCCAAATCCATTGTCAGAATTCGGTCCTCAAATTTTGCATACTCAACTACCTCCAGCGCCTGGTCTATGGAAAAATTCAGAATTTTCTCGAATTTTTGCGAATTTTATTTAATTCAACCAAGACATGTGAGTGTTTTTTTATTGATGAGGCCAAACATCGAGGTATTTTGAATACTATTATCTATTCAAATATATAGATCTCGAAAAATATTTAGTTTTTATTTAAATTTTTTTTTTTTTTTTTAAGCTAGACGAAGATTATTATATCTTTACTTTCTCTTACCCTATATATGAAATATATAGAGAGAAACAAAGTATTTTGCATTATAGAGCTTAAATATCTCGTCATGGCTTGGGTCCAATGGGGGGTTTGAACCCCCCAAACCCCCCGTGGCTACGCCTATGAACTAAGGTAAGAAAGTTGTGTGCTGTGCTGACTAGTCACATCAGATTTTAGATTAAAATTTACATTAATTATTTCTATTTTTTTTTGCTCCGTTTGGCCGTTTGGTAAAATTTATATAAATCAACTATTTTTTTTAAGAATGCCTGGTAAGTATAGTTTACGTCTTATATGGCCTAATATGCCGAAAAGTCTGTGAGTATGTGTGTGAATGTGAATGAGAAAAAAAAAATTATTTTTTAGATGCTCTTTAAAAAGTATATCAGTAAAATTTTTCGTGAAAATTGAGTTGAAATACACTTAAATGATGTATTTCAGATGTTTCAAATTTTCATTTTCCGGCTCTTCCTTCCATAGAGGCAATGTTAAATCCCCATATGGGGATTTGCATGTTAATTTCGATTTAAAAGGGGGTCCCCTTTGCACCTTTTTACACATTTTTAAAAATTCTTTCCAATTCTTATGAAATTTTGATTGAATTTAGGATTCTCTATTGTGTATAAAATATCCAAATATGAGATGGAAATTTTGAAAAATAACCATAAGTTATTTCAAACAGTCACCATTTAAAATACACAGAGATTTTGAATCAATTGACTTTTAATTTTCCTAGTGGTTTAATACCTGGTTGGAACCTCTCTAATCTATTTGCCAAAGTCCGTCATAGTAAAAATTGATGTCGGTTGGTAAAAGAATAAATAGAAAGGAAGATCCGATGTTAGAGACCAATTACTGGTAAAGTCAGAAGAGTAAGGATCAGTTGGTAACATCTCAAGAGAGATCAGAATTGATGATAGGGATTTTGCAGATCAATCCATTAATTAATTTGACGATATTTTATTTCTCCAAAAGTCGAGGGAAGAAATGAAGAGAAAGGAAGGACCTAATTAACTTCAAGAATTGATCCTAATCGAATTTATCTACGGTATCAATAAATAAAGAATCTATCTGTCTGTGTTATCTGAGAAAAACAAAATATTTTCATTATCGTTAACAATAACAGAAAAGGTTCAATAATTCAATTTGATAATGCTAGCGAAGTCGAAAGGTGAAAAGTGTTGTGCGACTAGTGACACCAGATTTTTTAAATTATAGACTATTTATGGCGATGTCATCCTAGCTTATCACACCAGATATTTTTTGTGCCGAATTTAATTATTTAATTATATGCTGCATTTGCTCTTCCTAATTCGAACATCAACTTCTCTCTGAATAAGAATAGAATTTAAAATACTTGGGGAAATTTCGACCCCAGCCCATAGTCAGGTAGGAAGCTGGTTCACACAGCACAAAGGACGCTCTCTAATTTCTAGCCAACTTGTTGATTTTGTGTTCCCATATTGAAGAAATTTGATTATAATTAATTTTCCAAAATATTTAAGAGATTCAAATTATTACTACGTTACTCCCTGGTCCATGTACTATATGTGTACTTAATTTCAAATGGATTCATTGAAAATTGTGGATTTCTATAGAACATATACATACATATTTACATACATACATACATTTTTCCCATTTCATTTTTATATATATAGATTGAGACTTATCACTTAGTGTTTTTAATTTCTCATAAATAATTCCAGAAATTAAGCTCACATAGGACGAGAATTATCAAAATTTCGAGGTCGAATTTTTTAATGAATATGTGTTGTATATGAGAAAGTAAAAAAAATGAAGTTAATGTAGAGACACAGATTAAGAAGGAGGCCGCCACATGCGCGCCCTTGCTATGTATTCTTTTCCTAATAAAATAATAGGAAAAAAATAAATAAATAAATGGTGAAATCTTTAGGTGAAGAATCATTCTTTCTAACGGTATATTCATCAAAACTATACCTCTTAAGACAGAGGAGTTATTCAAGCCGCTAATTTTTTCGCTCATGACACCCAACCCGGCCATGCATTGTAAGACGTTGTCACGTAAAAAAAAAAAAAATGAAATGGCTCAAAATGCAAAATGCAAATGTCAATCTCTGGGGTGTTAATCATCAGATAGGAATATCTTAGGAGGTGGTGTCACTTGTCTGAGAACAACCGGTATTTGTTGGTCCTCGTCACGACTCAATGCACGCAGCTAATTGTCCTCCTTGCCAGGACACCCGGGCTGCCATTCAGTGGCGTAACCAGGGGGGGCGAGGGGGGGCTCGAGCCCCCCGCCCCAGGCGCATCGAGACCTTGGCGCCCCCGAAACCGGCATAGGCGCCCTACAGCCTCTAAGATATAGCCCAGCGAATGTGATTTTATCATATTCTTTTCATCGATTGTCTTAAAAAATTGATAGTTTTCTTTTAAAATTATATTACAACTTGAATTCTACTATTTTAAATAAATTTAATTCCAAAAATAATAAATAACGTATATAGAGGCTTTATAATTAAAATTTTTTTTATTTTGCAATATATAAGCCTTAATTTGATGTTTTATGGCTGTGGAGATTTACTCAGGATTCGTATAAGCCTTAATATTTAATTTTTGAAATTCAAAACTTTTTTAAGCATGAAGGAATTGAGCTATGAGACTGAAATGTTATATTTAAGTTAAATACCCCCCCGGGACCATGAAAATAAGCTTTTAATCAAAATCGGCCAAAAAGTACTAGTATTTTACTGATGTAGTTTTTCATTTTTTTCGATCTTCTCAAAATGAAAGGGCTTTTACCATTCTTCAGACCCGCCCGAGCTCGCCCGGAATTTTTTCAAACCCGCCCATTCCCGCCCGAGATTTAGTGAATGAATGAACGAATGTCTAGCAATTTTTAAATAAAATTTCATTTGCATGCCCGTCCGCCCGAACCCGTTTATTTAGACTTGCTGGTTCGGATCCCAGGCAGTCTGATGATTTTATTTAAGCCATTTGGATACCAAATGTCAAAGTCAAAGTCTTATATGGCCTAAGTTGCCGAAAAGACTGTGTGCATGTGTGTGTGAGTGTGAGTGGGAAAAAGTGTGTGTTAAAAAAAAAACATGGGGAATGACTTCCCCGAGACTTTCTCGTATATTCTATTGGAATTACGTCTGTGTGTGTGTGTGAACACGATTGCTTAAAAACCAAAGCAGCTAGATAGATGAAATTTGGTATATGCTCCTTACACTAAAATTGTAGATTTCTATCAACTTTTGGATTAAATTCGTCACTTGGAAGTAGTACTTTACATAATAAGTTTTTTTCAGAAGTTTCGAAATTTTCAATTTCTTTGTTATATTATGATAAAATACTCAATTTTAAAAAGTTTTTATTCTTTGATATTTTTCCGAAAACTGAATAGTTTTTGAAATAATCACAGAAGAAAACGACATTTTTCTTAAAAGCAAAGAAAAATCAAAACAAAATCATACAGGTGTCATTAAAAAACATGTAAATATAAACAAATTCGCTGAGGAAATTACAGGATGCAAGAAATTTGCCCGCCGAAGGCGGGCAATTGCTCGCCGAAGGCGAGCGAAGTCCAGGGGGCGGAGCCCCCTGGAAAATCGGCGCCCTAGTTAAGCTTCGCCCCCCCCCCCGCCCTCAAAGGCTGGTTACGCCGCTGCTGCCATTGTCCTCTAATTAGATTATAAGCATGCTTAGGCCATTGGCATCCATCTTGAAGGACATTCTATCCATTGGGGAGAATATTAATTGGAGCATGAGTAACGGCGACTATCTTCAACTTGGACATATTAATAAACAACAGGACCGCCGAGAGTATGTTCGTGTCACTCACTCTCAGTCTAAGGAAAAATTAAATAATCCAATTTTTAGATTTAAAAAAAAAATTTTGAAATTTGAAGTTTTCATATAAAAATAAAAAAAAAAATATATTAACTCGACATTATCGTTTCATGCATTAAAGTATTACGAAACGCTGTATCCTCTTCATTCTAGTTGAATTAAAGAGGAGAAAATAACAAGATGACGTCACCAAGAAACAAGAAAAAGGAGACTATCGAACCGACTAGACTCAACACATTTATACCTCGAAATCTCACTTAGTAAATCAATTAATAGTTTATTCATTAAAAACTAGCGCCGACGCGCCCCTGGGCTCCCTTCTACTGGCTCGGACCCGCCTGCGGCGGACCCTCGCCTTTTTTTTAACATTCACACTTTTTTCTCATTCACACTCACATTCACACAGTCTTTTCGGCAACTCAGGCCATATAAGACTTTTACGACAACCGTTGTAATGAATATATCTATTGGGGGTTCAGGCATTCTTATTTAATGCATTTGGTATCCAAAAAATTTTTTTTTTTTAAAAAACATTCACACTTTTTTCTCATTCACACTCACACTCACACACACATTCTCACTGTCTTTTCGGCAGCTCAGGCCATATAAGACATTTACGATAACCGTTATTTATGAATTTATATATATTAGGGTCCAGGCATTTTTATTTAAGCCATCTGGTTATCCAGGCTATTAAATAAAATTATCGGACTGCCTGGGGTCCGAACCCGCGACTTTTGGTATACGAGGTTAGCACGCTAACCCCTACACCATGCCCCGAGGGCCTTTTGGAAAGAAAATAATTATTATTCCATTCCAATTCAGTGCCTGCTTGATGATTTGTTTACATTCATGGAATACACAAATGAAAAGAATACATATTTTCTCTATACATTTCCTATGGGAGAAATCGTAACTTTAAGAATTAATAACTTAAAAAGTTATTGAAATTTCGGGATGAAAATAATTTTCCTATAATCCCTAGAAGGTCCTCTTTTTGCATATAAAATTTCATTTCAAAATTCCAACGGGAAGTTGCCTAAATAGAGCGTGACAGACAGACAGACGGACATTAGCGAATTATATATATAGATTATCTGACTAAATTCCAGAATGTGAATTTCACTTCTTAATTTTAAAATTAAAAGAATTATGTTATGTTTAGCTTGAATTCTTTCTTCATACAAAAAGAAGAATCAACAAAATGATCAATTTGATTTCTTTGTTAATGTTGTTGTTATCTGTTCTAGCGGCCATATGGAATAGCAGCAGAAGGATGAGGGAACATGAATGAATATTTGACTTTTGAGAAATGATGGCGCCACTTTTTGTTTTTTTTTCCCCCGTCGGTATACGCATAACTTTGAAATTCGAGCTCGCCATCGTTTGGTCGTAAATACACCCTGTTGTCACCAAATGATGTTGTTGTCGTCGTCGGGGGCTCTGAGGAAATAAAAAAAAAGGAGGCTCTCTAGTGGACCCTCCAGAAGACTAATCGGATCGAGTAAACTCTTTGATCTTTTCCTGAAAAATTCCCTAGGCCTTTTCTAATCCTAATAGAGCTTGTAAGCAAGCCATTTTAATAGATACATCACAAACGAACGTCATTTATCTCTTTTAAAAAAGAATATATATAAAAGAGGATTAATATATTTAATGATGTCTAATCCATTAAAGGAATTATCGTTTGGGGATCTCAAATGAATTCAAACAAATATTTTGAAAATTTTATTCTTTCATCAAAGAACGAACTAACAAAAACAAAATTCTACACGGTAAAAAAAAATCTTAATGGAATACTATTTACAAATTCCCCTTGTAAATGATCATTACTATGCGTTTGTCTACTAAATTTACAAATTTATGCGTTCAAATATTTACAACAAAAAGCATTTTAAAATTACAATTTAGAGTTGGCCTATGTATTGTAATTTTACATACATTTTAGAGTAATTTTCGTTAAAAATTGTATTTTTTTCGAAAGCATTTTGGGAATTCTAAAATTACCACACAATTGCACTCTAATTTTCAAATGTCTTTCTAAAATTACAATACATTTGTAAATGGTTTTTAAAAGATTTACCCGCATCCAGGGCGTAGCGAGGGGGGGGCAATGGGGGTCATGAAGCCCCGGGCGCTACTCACAAAGGGGCGCCAAATGGTCCGAACAACAAAAAAATTGCTGGTAAATTTTTATTTTTATTATAATTGATTTCTGGAAGATATATTTTAAATGTAGTGCCATTGTAATATAATAATTCTCGCCGAAAAAAAACTCGCCCAAAAAAATTCGCCGAAAATTTTCTAGCCGAAAGCAAAATCTCGTCGAAAAAAAAATCGCCGAAAAGAAAAACTAGCCGAAAGTCAAATCTCGCCGAAAACAAACTCGCTGAAAATTTTTTCGCCGAAAACAAACTCGACGAAAATCAGCAAAGTTCCAAAATAAAATATTTTAAAAAAATCTGGTGTGAATCGCAAAGCAGACAACTTTTTCTTACCAAAGAAAATTACTGTACTGTGCTTGTAACACCAGTGGCGACATACGTATATAGCCTATTATATGGTTTTCGAATGGGGGGGGGGGGCTAAAAAGGTATTGTGCCCCGGGCGCGAGTTAAGCTCGCTACGCCACTGCCCGCATCTCAGTTAATATTGGGTCTGTAAATTCGTTTTATCACCAATTTTAGCAGAATTTATGCTCTACAACTTTCTAATGTATTATGGTGTACAAAATATCCTTAGTTTAAGAGATGTAAGTGAAAAACTTAAAAAAGTACACAGATTTTTAGGTTCCCCCCCCTCAACCCAAGTTAGCACA
This sequence comes from Euborellia annulipes, assembly GCA_023213315.1. NCBI lineage: Eukaryota > Metazoa > Arthropoda > Insecta > Dermaptera > Anisolabididae > Euborellia > Euborellia annulipes. The sequence continues at coordinate 12,072 of JAKCPI010012907.1, read as the reverse complement.
AGGTCCTCGAGGTCGGGAACTTAGGATAGAAATCCTCCTCTTTTAAGGGTGTCCAGGGGACGGAGCCCGCTCAAGGTCAGGAATAATATAATATCCTTTTGACGTTTTAGGTAGAAATCAATCACTCACAGCTGTTCCTCAATTTTGTCTTTTTGATTTTATTTGTCATCGATATGAATAAAACTGAACGATTTGTCCTCTATGAATAATATATATATATTTTTTTTTTTTTTTTTTTTTTGGTCGATCGAGATGATCCGGAGGAGATGGTCCATCTTGACTCGTAAATCTCCATCTCTTTACGAGACTTATCTGATGACATGACTGATCGGAGATGTTGATGCCTTTCCAAATGGACATTAATTATTATCCTAACCTAACCTCTCTCTCTCTTTCTTTCTTAAAAAAAAAAAAAAAAATACCTGATGTTGCCAGATACAGCCAAAGCAAATAATTACTCTTGCTTATTTGTTGAAATTTATCATTTAATAATCTGATAATAATGATGATATAGAGAATGAAAAGTGGGATCAACGATGTCCCACATGATGATTTGGGGGAGGGGGAGGAGGGGTGGGGGATGATACTGTCACTTGCCAAGATGCTCTAATCCAGTCAGTGGTTTCCAAAATTTTATGTTACCACGCCTCTTTTAAGGGGATCCGGGAGCGAAGGTGTTACGCATCTTTTTCCCGATAAGAGGGCGTTGTGTGTCATAAAAAGTATGCCCGAAATATCAAGTAATTCAAAAATTTGCCAACAGATGTCAGAATGGTAGCTAATAATATTTAATGCATTTGGTTGATTTTCATTGATCTTTTAACAATAAATACTTTATAAATGTTATTATATATTATGTATCTTTTATAAAAGCATAAAAATATATAAATATAGGCCAGATATAGGCCAAAAGGGGATCAGCTGTTAGACCAGCCTGCCATCTATTGCAAGAAAGCAGAACTAATTTGACAGTTGATTTTTAAATAAATCATCTAAGCTTATTTTTAAAATTTCTTAATTAATATGTGAATAAATAAATTGATTTTTAAATTTTAAAAAAATTAAAGATTATTGGGACAGATTGTTTTTTTCTATTTGCTTGATAACAAAAAAAATTAATTACGATAATTTTTTAATTAAAAAAAAAAATTTCGATTCTATTATGACTTACGGGATACTGTCCAAACAACCTTAAGCAAATCTAGAAAAAAAAATCAATATCATTTAATTAAAAAAAAAAAAAAGAATTCCCACCTATGCAACAAAAAATACAAATTGATCTCGAAACCATCATCACGTTATTTGTTTCTCTGTCTCTCTTTCTCTTTTTATCTTTTATTTTATCAAATTTATATCTGATTGACGATTTTTTTTTTTTTTTTTAAATATTTCTATCTACTATTAGCAGGTCAACCGAAATTTTTTTGTACTTTGCGTTAATGAGAAATTGCATTTCCACTCTCCTCATCCCCTCCCAGCCTCCCTCTCTTCATTCATATTTTTTTCAATTTAGACAGATGTCATCATATCATCAAAAAAAATATCTGTCAATTGTCGAATAATTTATAATAATAAGTTAATTTTCTTGGAAATTTTTTTTGATTCTCATTAGAGAAAATATTTTTCAAAAAAAAAAAAAAAAAATATTCTCATTTATCAGTATTTTTTTTTTTTTTTCTATTATCTTTAATTTTCCATTTTAATTAAATACAGGCTACGGAGGTAGAGATCTCGTCTCTTTTGCTAAGATTTATTAGTTTGTTTCCCATTCAAACAGCCAAAAGTTGAGCTTCTAATCAAGTACCGAAACGTTGAAATCAAAATAGATTTTTATATTAGAATTACCGCTAATTTCACATTCTCCTATCTAAATATGTTAATATATAGAGATAGAAAGTATTGCATTCATGACAAAAATTCAATGTTTGGTTCGATTTTACACAAAAAAGTGGTCGCTCTGTGCTCAATTAAAAGCAGGAAGGAATTGAGCTACTAGATTGAAATTTTATATTTAAGTTACCTACCCCCAACGGTAATTACCCCCCCCCCCCCCCCCTGAGATTTGAAAAAATTACTTTTTTTCGAAAAAAAAAAAAAAAATTATATTTAAAGTAAAATTTTAAAAATTAATACTTTTGATTTGTATTTATATTCTGGCCAACAAGTACAGAATGCGCCTTTAAATTGCCGAAATTAAGAAAAAATGTGTGCTGTGCGACGAATCACACCAGATTAACCCCCCCCCCCAGAGAAACACCACTGGATCCGCCCTTGCCTATCCCCTTGAGACGGAAAACAAAACTTTTGAATAAAATCGGCCAAAAAGTACTAGTACTTTACTGGTGTACTTTTTCAATTTTTTTTTTTTTTTTTGTTGATTTTCTCAAATTTTGCTCCAACGATTTTGATTGAAATTCATAAATCAATTATGTTTTAGCTGCTCTTTCAAATGTATAGTCTCATTTTGCTCTCAAAATTGTTTGAAGTACCCTTTACTCTTGTACTTCATAGGGAAGATAGAAGAAATGGTTGCCATGGTAACAAAATATAAATATTTTCCCATGTTTATAAATTTTACATCTTGAATTTAGGGGGGCCTGGCAACGGATTGGGGACCCCCGGAAATCAGCTTGTAGAACGTCCCCCCGGTAGCCATCGGTATTATAAATTTAATAATATGTAAAATTAAAACCCTAATGACCTCTGCAGCCGAAAAGGTTTAATTAAAAAAAAAAAAAAAAAAACATCTTGAATTCTGATATATCGGCGGAAATTAAATATATCTCAACACAAAGAAATCTGGTGCAACCAGTAACACCTGATTTTTTTTTTTAAACACTCACACTTTTTTCCCATTCACACTCATTTTCACACCCATATACACACAGTCTTTTCCTCAACTTAGGTCACTTAGGACTTTATACGATATCTGTTATTTGTAAAATAAATATATTGGGGGTCCAGGCATTTGGTATCCAAATGGCTTAAATAAAATCATCGAACTGCCTGGATACGAACCCTCGACCCTTGGTATACAAGGCAGGAGCGCTACCAACTACGCCAAGCCCGAGAGCTTTCCATGTTTATAAATTTTATATCTTGAATTCTATCTATTGTAGAACCAACTGTCGGAAACTATAATAAATATTTATCGACACAAAAAATCTGGAGTGATAAGCACAGAACGCAACTTTCTCTTACCAAAGGTAAGTGCGAACAGTCCCACCAGATTTTTTGTATATATTAATACAAATAAAAAGTTAGGTTTAAAAGTTGGTATTATTGAAATCAGCAAACTCGTCACATAACTCAGCTTCTTTGTTATATATAATATTTAAATTTATTTTAAAATGATAATCATTGTTTGTTTTGTTTTTTTCTTTATTTCAAATGATGAAAACCTTTTGAGAATAACAAAAAAAGAAAAAAAGAAAAGAAAATAACAAGAAACATGAGTTTGTTACGCCCTTAAAAAGACAGCAACACAAAGTAAATCAGGAATTGGAAATTGGCTTTGGCAGAAGAGGATAGAGAGATTGTTTTATTTATAATTTGGGCTGGAGCTGGAAAAGGCAAAAGGCAAGGTAATGGTGTGTGGAGTGGAATGGAAGGAGCAAATCATGGGCCAGTGATGGACATGACAATGCCGGGGGACCAAAACCAAAGCTAAAGCCGGCCATTTGTTGCCAATTTGAATAATCTCAGAGCGGCCAAAGAGGACGAACAAAGCTCTGCCACGAATTATTACATAAATAATAAAACCAGCGAATATTTTATAGAGAGAGAAGAAAAAGAAAAACATTTCATCAGTATTATTAATATTAAAAAAATTCTTTTTTTTTTAAGTGAAACTTTTATTTGATGGCCTCAAATTTTTTCGCTCTTCTATCAGCATGTCGTTTTACAAGCCATGACGTTACAAGCCATGACGTTACAAGCCATGACGCTACAAGCCATGACGTCACAAGCCGTGACGACAAAAATAGGAAAGTTGAAATTTAATATATATGACGAATTATAAAAAATAATTGTGAGATTTAATTATTCAATTTTTAAATTGATAAAATATATTTTTTAAAATAATTTAAAATGATTCAAATCTTCAATTACTAAATATATATTGTTCTCAGTTTTTAACATGCGTCTATTGATTTCCCATTTTCCAATTATTAAGTTAAGATTAAAAACGCGATTTTAATACCCTTAATTGAATAATTTTCTGAAAATTTTCAGTTTGACGCCTATATGGCCTGAGTTGCCGAAAAGACTGTATGAATGTGAGTGTGAATGGGAAAAAAGTGAGTGTTAAAAAAAAGAGATAAGCATGGGCGTAGCTAGGAGGGTCCAGGGGGCTCCCTCAGAAGACTCGTGCCCCCCCCCCCCCAGAAAGCTTCCCGCCCCCAAGAAAAATTGAGAAAATATGGGGCCTTTCAGGCCCATGGCCCACCCACAGGCAAATTCTCTAGTTACGCCCATGGAGATAAGACCACCATCTTGTAGGGGAAAAGATCTACCTCTTTATTTAATTTACAACAATATTACTCTGTGCACTTTGTATAAACCAAGAAAAAAGTCATGTTAATGGCGCTTGGTTCCTTCATGCATAATATCGTCCAATTGTGCTACCTGCTTGTTAAAAATTCAATTCTTAATTGTTTTCCGGATATATATATCAGAGGCGTACCGAAGCAGTTGGGGGCCTGGGGCGGCACTAGAAGAGGGGGCCTAATATTGAATTTTTTTTGGGGGTGCTCATCTTTAAATATCCTTCTCCATACACAAAAATATTTTTAAAATATCGTATATCCCTGAACCCCAAGGGCTCCGGGGCCTTTCAAAGAGAAATTTTCATTAAATTTTTTTTTTTTTTTTTTTTTTAATCTAAATTTTTCCATTTTTAATTGAGCCCTGAGGGCCCCGGGACCTCTCAAAGGGAAATTTTCATCAAATTTTCTTTTTTTATCTAAATTTTTCCATTTTTAATTGAGCCCTGAGGGCCCCGGGGTCTCTCAAAGGGAAATTTTCATTAAATTTTCTTTTTTTTATCTAAATTTTTCGGTTCTTACTTGAGCCCTGGGGCCTCTCAAGGAAATTTTCATTAAATTTTGCTTCTTTTTATCTAAATTTTTCCGTTTTTACTTGAGCCCTGAGGGCCCGAAACCTCTCAAAGAGAAATTTTCATTAAATTTTGTTTTTTTTATCTAAATTTTCCCGTTTTACTTGAGTCCTGAGGGCCCCGGGGTCTCTCAAAGGGAAATTTTCATTAAATTTTCTTTTTGTTATCTAAATTTTTCCGTTTTTACTTGAGCCCTGAGGGCCCCGGGGCCTCTAAAAGGGAAATTTTCATTAAATTTTTTTATAAATATATGCGGGCCTATTCCGGCTCGGGGCCTGGGCGGACCCCCCCCCCCTCGGTACGCCACTGATATATATTCACTTTTCAGGTATAATTAAATTTTAGACGTGATCCTATTATATGATATTGTTTTTTGAGGGATTGAATCCAAGTCTAGTAATAAATAATTCCTGATTGGAAATTGGAGTTGGTCGTCGTCGTAGTCGTCGTCGTCGTTGGCGTCTTGGACGTCGTCATCGTCATCGTCGGATCGAAACAAATCGTTACAACTTATCGCCCTTTGGAGAGGTCCATTGTCCTGGTGAAACGACCTGATCACGAACCTCCTCCTGGTCCATCGATAATGCTTACTCTCTCTCTCTCTCTCTCATCGCTCCAAGCTGCTTTCGAGGATCAATCTCGTCTCGTCTCGTCTCTCTTTGCCAACCGATAAATAATAAGCCCTCTTTCTCTATTCAACTCAATGGAATGCAATTTTTCATATCGTTATTTCGACATCTTTTTTCTTTTTTTCTTTTCCTTTTAAACATTTGTTATTTTCTTTGATAATTATAATCATTTCTATTATTATATAAAGGTATATGAGCCCGTTTAGGGTGACGAACTTTCTTTCATCAATTGTTCAGTCATATCTGGAACGAGTTGAATGCATGTTAATTGCAATTAATGCATATTGCATCTGATTAATTAAAAAGTATAAACACTCCAACTCTTATTTTAAAGAAATTACTATTGTATTAATATTTGTTAACATAAATATTATTTTGGATACTGGGACCACCCCCGAAAAAGAACAACCATGTAAAAAATAAAAATCTGGTGTGATTGGTCGCACAGCACACAACTTTCGATTACGGAAGGTAAGAGAAAAGTTGTGTTCTGTGCTTGTCATGTATCGACATATGTTTAGATTCCGCATATATATTACTGGTAAAATTCAAGATTGAAAATTTATAAACATTGGAAAATACTTATATTTTGTTACCATGGCAACCATTTTTCCTATCTTCCCTATGAAGTGCAAGAGTAAAAGTGTGCTTCAGAATATTTCAAAAGCAAAATGAGAATATACATTTTAAAGAGCATCTAAAAAATAATTGATTTATGAATTTTAATCAAAATCTTCAGAAAATTATTAAAAAAAACTTGAAAAAGTACATCAGTAAAGGTCTACTATTTTTCGGGTTGATTTTGTTTAAAAGCTTTTCACCCCCAGCGTATTTCTTATATTTCACCTCCTAGGTCTTTTGTTTTTGAGATATTTAGTTCCAAGACAGACCATGTCCGAACCCTTTTTATTCAGGCAGACCAGTAGCGTATCCAGGTGGGGCGGAAGGGGGGCGCTTGCCCCCCCCCCCGCCCCAGGCGCATCAAGCTTCTGGCCCCCTCGCGCATTCGACTTTCCGGATTTTTTTTTGAAATTTCATAATAAATTCATCATTTTATATCACAAATCATGGGCCCCAGTTGAGTTTCGCCCCCTCCGCCCTCAAAGGCTAGTTACGCCGCTGCTCAAAACGTGTATATCCATCAAAATCTCGACATCGAATTTTTGACATGAATCCAATAATTTCTCTATATAATTTCTTGAGTTGAATGGCTGTAGATATTCAAATTGGAAACAGGAACGGGAGCCTTCCCAGGAATAGCAGCCAGGATAAATAACAAAACTCTATATTTCGTTGCCGACGTTTCGTGTGCAAGTCGCACCCATCCTCAGGGCAAGCAAAATTGTCAAAATTTCGTACAAGTTGATCGGTACTTAAGAATTAATTCCATGTTTATACATGTATTCGTTAGTATGTACAACAAAGAAAAACTATCGCAAAGCGTTTTTACAGGCACGACATTCAAATAGCAAATGATGATTTCTCTATATATATTTATTACATATTGAAAAGTACATCAGCTTATATATATAGGTAAGAGAAAGTAAAAAGTCAAATGATTTTTCCGAATCGATTTTTTTATAATAGATTATTTTTCATAATCGTTAATCGATCATTTTTCCCATAATCGAACACCCATAATGTATAGTATCAATTCATGAAAATTTTTCTAAAAAATTTAGATATTTATTCGGCATTCGAGGCCATTATGAAAACGTCCCCCTTATTGGTACACTGTAACAAAAATTGTTATTGATTTTACATTTGTTTAGGAAGCAAATTTAAACAAAAACATACTAAATTTAGTTAAGTTTTACGATTGCTTACTATTAGTCCGGATAATCGAATTTCTTTCTCAAAGTCCATAACTCCTAAATCAATTTAAAAAAAAAAAAAAGGTTGAGTGCTAGAACGAAACTCAACCCACGATTAAATAACAATTTTTTTTTATTAATTCCATCCCCGCCCCTTTGGAATGTCCCTACAATTAGATCATTATTTAAACAGGTGAAATATTTGACATGTTAGAAAAAGAAAAAAACCTTGAGATTTAGAAAGAAGCCGATCTCTTCTCTTTAAATGTAATATCGTATATCAAAAAAAAAAGAGCAAAGATAAAAGGAAGGAACGCGTTGTACGGGCTCATTTCTAATTTAGGTGATCTCCATTTTTGTTTATGATTTCGATTAATATGTTCTTGTTGTTATGCCAAATGTTCAAACTGGGTGTTTAAATTATTGGCTCCAACCAATCCCGACAAGGACAAGGACAATTATCTGGAAAATTATTTAATTTGAAGAGAAATATTCAAATGACAAATTAAAACAAAGATTTTGGTGTGATTGGTCGCACAGCACACAACTTTCTCTTACCTTCGGCAAATGAAAGTTGTGTTTTGTAGAATTCAATTGGAAAAAGGAAACGGGAGCCTCCCCGGGAGCAGAAGTCAGGATAAATAAAAAACTTTATATTTCGTTGCCGACGTTTCGGGTGCTAGTCGCACTCATCGTCAGGGCCTATGGTAACAATTTTTATTTAGTAAATAATTATTTTATATAAATCAATACAATATATAGTATTACATGAAATATTAAGATTTTTACTTACACGCAAAATTGTCAAAATTTTGTACATGTTATGCGGTATTGGCAATTGGTTTCATGTTTATACATGTATTTGTTTGTTCTCGGCATCTTATGGCGCCGGAACGAATTTGAATCAGGGGGGGGGGCAAAAAAATTTTTTTAGAAAATTAAAATAATTTAATATGTTCAAATAGTATAAAACAAAAACAAATCTACTATAAAACTTTAAAAATTTTAAATAAAATCACAATTTTAATAAAATTAAAATTTTAAAAAATTTGGTAGTGATTTTTCAAAAATTTTTGGAAAAAATTTGGAAAAAAATGAATTTTTTACTCTTTTAATTTTTTTTAATTTAGAAGATTTTAATTTTTAAAAGTAAAAATATATCATTTTTAAAAATAAATGAAATAAAAGAAGAAATTTTGCCCCCCTCTGCCCCCCCCCCTATAGGATGCCAGGGGGGCAATGTACCCTTGCCCCCCCCCCCCCAGTTCCGGCGCCTATGTATATGTACAGTGATAAAAAAACTATTCTTTGAATGCAAAAGCGAGGAGACATTTTTTATTTTAAAAATTACAAAATTTTGGATCAAATAAAAAGATTTCCTCGAAATGGTGGCCATTCAACAGCAAAGAAGAGTAGCGTGCAACAACAGAGAGGACACCCCCATTCTGATTAAACTTATATATAATTTTAACGTATATAGCCTCTCGCAGAGACTATACAAAAAAAATGCTATGAAATTTATTTATTTGCTCTATTGTGTGAATTTAAAAATTACAGAAACTGTAAATGAAATATAATAGTCTGTATCCCAAACCCCCAAATAGGGGAGGAAGGAATCTTTGAAATATAATATAAAAATAATAATATAGCCTCTCTCGCCCTTGCCCAGCTGACAATAGAGAGAAAAAATAAGAAATAAAATAATGAATATTAAAAAAAAAAAATATTTTTGAGAAATTCATCACTTGCTATTTAGATACGCTGTCAATCACAACCTTTTGCATTCAAAGAATAGTTTTTTTATTGCTGTACATACCATGAGATCAGGGCCGGATCTAGAGGGGGGCAGTGGGTGCATGTGCCCCGGGCGGCAGATATCAGGGGGGCGGCAATTAAAGAAAGATTTACTAAAAAAAAGATAAAATGATATGAATTTTGTATAGAAACTTTTAAGGAGGGGTCGGCAAATTAAATTTTGCCCCCCCCCTAAAAAATCTTCTAGTTCCGGCCCTGCATGAGATGCCGAAAACAAACAAATACATGTATAAACATAAAATCAATTGCCAGTACCGCATAACATATAGGTTACTAAATTTTGACAATTTTACGTGTAAGTAAAAATCTTAATATTTCTTGTAATATTATTTACTGTATTGATTTATATAAAATAATTATTTACTAAAAATAAAATTTGTTACCATAGGCCCTGAGGATGAGTGCGACTAGCACCCGAAACGTCGGCAACGAAATATAAATCCTGGCTGCTGTTCCCGGGGAGGCTCCCCTTTCCTTTTTCCAGTTGTGTTTTGTGCTTGTTACACCAGATTTTTTGTGTCGACATGTATTTAGTTTCCGACAATACCGGCACATTTGAATTCACGATGTAAAATTTATAAACATGGGAAAATATTTATATATAGGTAAGAGAAAGTAAAAGAGTAGACTCTAGATGTTTGTGTTATTAGATTAAAAAAATCTTTATTGAAAAATCATCACCTCAACTCTAATTCCTGTCAATGATTAATTAATAACAAAGACGTCATCATCATTTGTTCTTATTATTATAATTATTAAATGAATTTGTTGAATTATGACAGCTAATAAAGACAAGAGGGGCGGGTAGGGGAGGGAGAGGGGGAGGGGAAAAATGAAGATGACGATGATTTATTCATTCGAAATGCGTGCAGCTGACTACAGCTATGCTATATAAGGCTAGAGAGTTAAATCATAGATCCTAACATATAAATTAAATACTTGTATTTCATATAAAAATTCTTTCAGATGACATTTTAAAAGAGCATTTAAATATATTGCTTGGGTTCACTTTTGGCAAATTACAACCATTTATTTATTTATTTATTTTGTTTTAATTTAACAGACTTAAGAGAGATGTTATTATTTTTTTTTTTTTAAAGAAAAAAAAAATTCCATGTTGTTATTTAGACACTGGTTTAAAAACTATTCGATTGTCTATTGAGATTATAATAAATTATTTTCGTATGTTGACATTTTTAAGGTCAAATTGTAAATTAAATTATGATATTTCAGAGGCATCAGTCCACATATTTTGTTGTTAGTTTGTTCATTGGGGAAGAATCTGGTGTGACTGGTCGCACAGCACACTTACCTTCGGTAATTGGAAGTTGTATAGTGTGCGCTTGCAACGCCAGATTTTTTGTGATGAGTAGAGACCAGATTTTAACCAAAATGCTTTTATAAGCAACCATTAGATATTTAATTTCTATACGAATTAGGAAAAACTAAGTGTATTGAGATGGCATTTTTTATGCTTTTTTTCGCTTTTTTTTTTTTTTTTTTTTTTGAGTTTTTATGCTTTTTCCCTTTCGTGCTTATTTGAACTTATTTTACGAATATTTATAATTTTTTTTTTATTAAAAAACTTTTTCCCATTCACACACGCATACACCAGGGACGTTGATAAGGGGGAGGGGGAGGGGGCCCGGCCCCCCGAAAAAAAATTTTCCAAAAATCCCCTCAGTGTAAAAAAATATAGCCCTGTAAAAAAATTTTTTCCGCAGGGTAAAAAAATTTGGTTCCGCAAAAAAAATTTTTTCGCAGGGCGGGGCGGAATAAATTTAGTTTCTTTAAAAAAAAATTTGTATACGCCATTGGTATGAGTAAAAATTGCTTATTAGATGCTTTTTTCAACATATATGCTTATTGAACAACTTTTTATTCAAGTTTTTTATGCTTTTTAAGCACTTTTTTCCATTTTTTATGCTTTTTGTCCGGTCTCTAGTAGAGACCGGATTTTAAGCAAAATGCTTATTGTTGAATTTTATAATCAACCATTAGATATTTAATTTCTACACGAATTACGAAAAACTAAGTGCATTGAGATTGCATTTTTTATGCTTTTTTTGCTTATTTTGACTTGTTATGCTTTTTTTCCCTTTCATGCTTATTTGAACTTATTTTACGAATATTTATAATTTTTTTTTTTATTAAAAAACACTTTTTTCCCATTCACACACGCATACACAAGAAGCGTATATAAGGGGAGGGAACCGAAGGGCCCCCCCCGAAGTTTTCCAAATGCATATATAGGGATATACAGACATTAGAGGATCTCGGCCCCCCCGAAATGTTTGATCGGCCCCGCAGTGCGAAAAAATATAGCCCTGTAAAAAGATTTTTTTCCGCAGGGTGAAAAACTTAAATTCCGCAAAAGGGAAAATGTTCCGCGGAGCGGCAAAATTTTCGTGTCTCTAAAAACAAAGGTAAAATGATTTTCACGGGCGGGAAAAAAATTTTTCCGCAGGTCAAAAAACTTTGATTCTGCAAAAAGAAAAAATTTAGTTTCGTTAAAAAAAATTATCCGCAGAAAAATTTTTGAGTTCAGGCCCCTCCCCCGAAAAAAATATCTATATACGCCCCTGGCATATACACTGTCTTTTCGGCAACTTAGGCTGCGGCGGACCGGGGAGGGGGGGGGTCATCTGGTGGAACTGGCCGCACACTTTAGTTAATTTAAAGTTGCATTCTGTACTTG
>JAKCPI010012906.1:0-42113 GCA_023213315.1 Euborellia annulipes | reverse complement strand
TGTTCAGGTGCTATTTATTTTATGTAATGGCACAGTGAACATTAAATTATTTTCTTTTGGAATAATATTAAAAAATATTTTGGAAATTTTCTTTCGCATATATTTATTAAGTCATCTAAAAAATAAATTTATATTTATTTTTCTGTCCTAGATTTTTAAGAGATACTATTATCTCTATACGGTAGCCAGATATACTTATGAATTTTGGGAAATAAACTGTTTTCTCTCAGATGCCTCTTAATTTGCCATTAACGTAAGTAAGAGGCATCCGACAAAATAGCTATTTTTTTCCTAATCCTTCAAGATTTCATGTTGAAATTAATTAAGATTTAAAAAAAAGTAAATCTATTAACTTGGGAAACAGACACCTTTGAATTGAAATTAGTAGTCTAAGATGAAGCGTTTGTTTATTTTTCAGACTAATAGATTATATTGATTTTTATTTTAAATAAATCTTGTTTTATTTTTTTTATTAATTGCAAAACATGTTTTTTGGCTTTATAGAAGAGTTGAGAAGTAGTATGAAGAAATATTATTTTTTGGATGATTCTATAAATATATAAGAATGATATCTAATTATTTTAATAAAAAAAACTAATGGTTACTTGATTTATATTACTGAAATATAAATTACGAATAATTTTCCTTTTAAATATAACTCTATATATATTAAATAAAGTTGAAATAAAAAGAATATATATTTAAATGTATAATTAACTACAAAATGCTTTATTTATAAAATCAAATAGTGTGATAATTTTTGCACTCTGTTTTATCTAAAATTAAAATTTGTAAAAATCATTTTACTCTCTTTTAAAACTGTTTTTTTTTTTTTTTTTGTAAATACGTATATTTAATTCTTTCACATAAAACGAATGAAGTAGTACCGTGGTAGCTTATATATATATATATATCTATAAAATTAATTATTTTTTAAATGAAAGAATTTTTACAAATTATCATTTCACTACGCACAATTATTTTTAATATTCTTTAAATTAATAACAATATCCTTCCTCATTCGCCATTTTATATTTTTATCAGATATATAAATTAGGAAATTAAATAATTTTGTGGAAATATTTCTTTGAACAAGATAGTGGACCATAAGGGAATAAAATTCCCATTTAAAATCTCATAATTTACATCTTATAGCCTATAATCTTTCTTGTTCTTGTTAAGAGAGGTCCATTTCTTGTTCTATTCTTTTTATACTTATGTAATTCTGTCTTCCTCTACCTTTTTTTCGATTTACCTTGCCTTACTCAATACTAATAATCATCTGTAAAATGATATGAATTTTGTATAGGAAATTTTACGAAAAAGTTTAAAACAAGTTTCGGTCTCGGGGGGGGGGGGGGGGTAGTTCTATGTTGGGATCTAATATTTATAGGGGGTTTGTTTGTATGTGACTCAGGGGGCGTATATAGAAATTTTTTTCGGCGGGGGGGCCCGAACTCATTTTTAAATACCCTCCTCCATACACAAAAATATTTTTAAAATACCGGATATACCTCAGCTCGAAAGACAAATTTTCATTAATTTTTTTTTTTAATCGATATTTTTTTCTGTTTTCACCTGAGCCCCGACAGGCCCGGCCCTCTCAAAGACAAAAGTTTTATTAAAAATTGCTTATATATTAATATTTTTTTATTTATTTTATTTATGCGACGCACTTTTTCAAACAAAAATATAGATATTGGCTATATATATATAGATTTGAAAAATTTCGAGGGGCCCGGGCCCCCCTAGCTCCCCCTCCCCCCTTATATACACCCCTGATCTGATTAACTATGACAGGGAGGGGGGAACTAGAATATCGTCAAAAAAGGCCTTACGTAAATGTGGACGACCCCTAACCTATAGTAATTGTTTTTTTGATTTTCAAAATCAGCAAGTTCGCATAACTTCAATTGGCGATCATTTAGTACGGCCTTGTGGATACATCGAATGTAGCGGTTTTTGGGGCGTCCCGAGCATTCATTTATCAACATGAATTGATTTCCGACCACGTTTGAATTCAGCAGCCCACTTTTTTGACCGTCGAAATCGAAGGGGACGAATCCTTTTTTTCACGAAATTGCGAAAAGCGTTTAATTCTTTCGATTGCCACATTCAAGCAACTAAACGCACGGGTTTGACAACTTCGCCGCGAGCCATCCAAAGGCATATTTGGTGCCATTTATGTGTCAGGCCGAGAACTTTTCGAACCACCCTCGTATATGACAGGGATACCTTAAAAAAAACTTTCATTGGCACTGAAGATGCCAATCGTTATGACAGAAATGTCTGCCTAAATTAAAGTGTAAAGGTGTTCAACAAAACGCCCGTTTTATTCCTCCCTACTTAAATCTCATATATCCAGGACACAACTTAATTTTTTCATTTATTTCCTGTTTTAGCTTTTTCTTCATCTCTTCCAACTAGTTTTTGTCTTTATCTCCCGACATTTCCTTATTCATTGTTTTGTCATAATTAGTTTATCTTAACGTTTCACTTACACTCTATACACATCTATATATCGGTGTAATTTTTGGTCCCAATTTTTTTACGTCAATAAAAAACAATGTGCACCCTCTTATTCCAAAAATATATTATTGGAGATATTAAAAAACACAGTTATATATTTTTCCACAGTTATATTATGTCACCTCATTTTAGATACCATTGATCTTAGAATATCCTACTCTCTTTAATATATCTCAAAAACGAAAATACGGACAAATTTGATATTTAAGTTAGTAACTCCACTGGCATGTAACACAAAGATTTTGAATCAAAGAATACAGTGAGCACCAAATTTAAGTTCCATCTTTTATAAAAACAATGAAATAATCACATGTGAATGAAGAAGAATTGTCATTAGAATAATTTCTTTAAAAATATTATTTGTGTAAAATATACATTATCACAAAAAAAGAATGATTATATTTAAAGGCTGACAATTCTCTCGTTCATATTGTACATAAAGACACCCGATAAGGACAGAGATGACTCAGAGTGTACTCTCTCGGCACAGCAAGCGAAAGTACATTCAAACATATGGCACCCACATCTATTAGAAATTCATAAACGATCTGATTGTGAATATATACGACGCACTAAACCATCCTAGGGGACGCAAACCTTTAAATCCCACACTTCACACGATCAATAAAAAAAATTAATCTCAACAATCAACGTGACTTACCTGAGATTTCATATTCTCCCAGCCACGGAAAAATTCCAAATCATGTATATATATAAATTATCATCGAATATTCTTTTTGTCCTCAAAACAAAACTTATTTTTATATAAACTATATATAAAAGCGATGTTTTCCGCTTTTGGGATTTCTCGCATCTGAACCCCTATATTCACTTATATAGAAATATTTCCAAAAGTTGTTTCATTTCCTAAATAAAAATAAAAAATCTTCATAATATAAATATCAAAAGACAATAATATAAAACGATTTTTTTAAAAGAAAAATAAAGTCAGCTTTTTTTTTAATTATTGGTTCTTATATATATAATTTCGTAAAATTTAAGAACCGTGATATTTTCCCCTCAAGTCCTAGATTTTAAGACATAATAATATTTCGTATTTATTTTATCTCCATAGAGATTTTAATTAATTTAAGAATTACCATAAATTTTGATCTCAAAATATCAATGTTTCCAGTCCTGTTTATTTTATTTTATTTTATTTTATTTTTTTTTTGTTTTTCAAATATGTTAATATAAACATGTATATAAAATGATAGATTTTATTTTATCTGGTGGCAACATTACATTTTGGAAATATATTTTGAGAATATTATTTAAGAATTGATTAAACGATTTAAAATTATATAATAAATAATTTATAAACATACAACTGATATTTATTAACTTCTATTTTTAAAATAAATGTCGCCACTGATAAATCTTTTAAAATTATCGATCCGATCCGCAGATCCGGTCAGTTCCGACGATCCTATCTACTAATCTGATCCGGCTTCTGCAAAAGGATTAGAGATCCGATCCGGGGATTCGACAAGCTCAGTATCGATCCGAATTTTGACAAAGGATCGCTGTTCCGATCCGCAAATCCAGATTCGCAATCCAAAAATATAATCCGATCCAGATTCTAATAAAATTGTCGAATTAAAATCTATTAAGGAGTCAAAAAAAAATTCAAGACATATGCAGCAAAATTATTTCTTTTATTGTTGCCGTTCCAGACTGACGTTTCGGCCACTGGTCTAGGCCATCTTCAGAGCCGGAGGCGAGAATAAATGAAAATTACAATTTCAGCGACCCACATTAGCTAAAATTGTAATTTTAATTTATTCAGCGACACACATGAAATTGTAATTTTCATTTATTCTCGCCTCCGGCTCTGAAGTTGGCCTAGACCAGTAGCCGAAACGTCAGCCTGGAACGGCAACAATAAAAGAAATAATTTTGGCTGCATGTCTTGAATTTTTTTTTTTTTACTCCATAATAATACTTCCAGCCACAAAGACATACCTCACAATTAAAATCTAGTTCTTCGGCTCGAATTTGCACATTTTTCGGCGTTTGGATGAAAGATATGTAAAAATAAGCATTATTCTTAAACAATCAAAAGGATATATACAAAAGTTTTAAAGGATTGGCAAATCTTTGAAAAGGATCGCAAAAATACAGGATTGTTACTCCTTCGAAAAGGATCCTAGATCCAGAGAGCAAAAATGGTTTCGATATAAATAATTAAATCCATCCCTCTTTCGATTTAGATCGCGATCTAGATCCAAGATCCTCTCAAAAAAAGATTTCGATCCAGATTTGGATATCCTGGATCGGATCGGATTTAAATCCAAAAGAATCGCGATCTTGTCCATCCCTAATTAGACTCATGTTTTGGCTCAAGGGGCTGCGGCAAAAATTCTGGTATATTTTACGAGATAAATAAGTTTTGGGACGTTTAAAAATTAGAAAAATCTAGCCAGCACATAATGGAGCTAGTCAAATTATATAAAATTTTTATTTTAGAATTTAAAAAAATCTGGTGTGACTGGCGCACAGCACACAACTTTCTCTTACCCTTCGGTAAGAGAAAGTTGCGCACTGTGCTGGTCACACCAGATTTTTTGTGTCGAGATATATTTAGTTTCCCATAGCACCTTAGTTTCAAACTTGCATTTTAAATGTTGACTGCTTGAAATAAACTATGGTTATTTTTCAAAATTTTAATCTCATATTTGGACATTTTATACACAATATAGAATCGTAAATAAATACAAAATTTCATAAGAATTGGAAAAAAAAATTTTAAATGCGTAAAAAGTTCCAAAGGGGACCCCCTTTTGAATCGAAATTAACATACAAATCCCTATAGGAAATTAACATTGTTTCTATGCGAAGATAAGGTGGAAAGGGAATTTAAAAAGAGTAGAGACAGGCGATAATGTTTGCAAGTGAGAGAGAGACATATATGTTTTCTTTGAAACAATTAAAGACACAAATAAATTAAAAAAAAAAATGGGAATTTAAATAATAATTGATTTTTAATCTAATAAAAAGAAAAAGATTTAAATTCCGTTACCATGGCAACCATTTCTATCTTTCCTATGAAGAACAAGAGTAAAGTGGTCTTCAGAAGATTTCAACGGCAAAATGAGAATATACATTTTAAAGAGCATCTAAAAAATAATTGATTTTTGAATTTTAAAAAAAATCCTTGGAGGGAATTTTGAGAAAATCGAAAAAAACTGAAAAAGTACATCAGTAAAGTACTAGTACTTTTTGGCCGATTTTGTTCAAAAGCTTATTTTGAGATTCTTCAAAGGTACTTAAGTTAAATATAAAATTTCAACCCGGTAGCTCAACTCCTTCATGCTAAAAAAATGGTTCCACACATACAGACACACAGACACACATACATACACACACACACACAGACCAATTTGCGGGACCCACTTTTTTGGACTCAGGGGACCTCAAAACATGTATATCCATCAAAATCTCGACATCGAATTTTTGACATGATCGCAATACTTTCTCTCCTATATATTTCATATATAGGGTACGAGAAAGTAAAAAGTTATTTGAAAGACTGACTTGAAATTTTAGAATAAAAAAATGTGTAATTAAACAATCAATTTTAAATCGTTTAATAAATTCTTCTCTTTTTTTTATTAAAAAAATAAATAGATATTATTTATTTTAAATTACTTTTTTTTATCGATATAACAGCTAGTTACTGCCAGATTTTATTATTTGTGCTTTCTAATAAATAATCTCTTCTTTTTAGTTATTTATAAAAATGAATTGAAGTCAAATAAATTTCAATTTAAATCAAATCTTAGCTTAAATAATTAATTTATTAAAATACACTGGCGGATTTAGCTTGCGGAGAAAGTTTTCAGGCTCTTAAAATACAGGCCTAAATATTACTATTAAAATGCACTGGAATTTTTTTTTTTGCCGACCTTTTTATTTTCTGGGTGAAACGATATACAAAGCTTCTAAAATTGTCTACTTCTTATTAATATATTGAGAGATGAAATTTATTTATTGTTTGTTTTTTGTATAGCAAAAAAAAAAAGCTTTTGGATATGGATCCATCTTCTTCAATCAAAATTTAAATATTTTTTTGACGAAATTGAAATTTATTTTATTTTTAATTAATTAATATTATATATTTTTAAGCGCTATCTTCCAAAAATTAATAAAAATTTAAAAAAAATATTGATATTTGAAATAATGTACAGATATAATATAAATGTGTATTATTATAATATACTCATTTGCATTTAATTTTAAGGTCATAAAGAAAAAGTTTAAATTCTTGGCCCTAAATTAAGTCTATATTCTTTATATATATGTGAATTGAGCTTTTTATTTGAATATATTCTGAAACGAAAATTCTGAGTTTTATTTTACACTAAGAATAAAAAAAAAGAACTATAAGAATTTTTTAATTTATTTTTATTTATTTATTTTTTTTATTTTAAATCAAGAATAATAAATGTTAATTCAACCAATGATAAGAAAAAAAGAGCGTTAATAGAATTATTTTAGATTATAATCTTTAATTCGTAACCTAATTGTTACGTCATTAAAGAATACTCCTCACATTTTTTTTTGCTTTGGGTTTTGTACCATATTGTGCATGCGCAGCATATTATTCTCGAAACAAAGTGCGCAGGCAGAGAATGGTTTCAAACTGATTTGAAACTTGTTTGCGGACCCTGTATCACCAGAAATGATCTATTTCTTTATATTTAAGATAGATTTGAATTTAAAGAATAAAAGTCTCTTTTTTTGATTTCTGGTGAATTATATTTATTGAAAAAGAATAAGCTAAAATCAAATATTTTCTTATAAATATATATATATATATATATATATTTAAATGATACAATAATATTGTATATAAAGAAATATAATTTAACATAAGCAAAAATATATGGTTTTTTTTTTTCACAAATTCCAAAATAATTTGGAAAACGCTGTTTATTTAGAAACAAAAATTTTTCTACGAATCCCTTTTTGAACCTATTAGGCCTTATTTGAAACAGTTTGTGGTTTTCAAATAACGCCCTATAAGATTGTCTAACACCAACCTATATATATATCGTTTAAGACGTTAATAATATTTATAAGTTGATTGATTGGAGATAAGTAGCGCCTTCAATTTACTGCAGTATTCGTTAATTAAATTATTGCTCTGCGGACATGAATTTCTAATATCCGGCGAAAAAATGGAAAATTTAAGTTCGAATCCGGGGGGAACAGTTCATCAGGTCTATTCTCTAAGCAAAAACGTCAACTTTTAACATCTGTAATCAGCGTTAATTCATTTTAACACCTCCTTGCCTCAAATTGCTATTCTGTAAGCAAAAACTTTAACGCCAAAGTGTTAACATTTAGTAAATAGTGTTAAAAATTAATGTCATGTCCATGGAGTGCCTTTAATATTTTAACGCCGTATTTAATGCATAATGCATTTAATTTAAAAAGTAAGGTTATAATTTTGAATTTTGAGATAAAAGCAACATGTTAACGTCGCTGTTAAAACTTTGTTTAGAGAATAGTATTTTTTAAGCCTGGTGTGTTTATCTTCATATGAATCATTACCACCTGGTGCTAAAAAGTAAAACTTGGTTTAGAAAATAGCATCTGATGTTATTACTTTAAATTAGGTATAGGAGACTGCAGCAAAGGAATTAAATAAACAAATTTTATTTAATTGTTAACCGTCGACGTTTCCTCAGGACGATTAATTGTTAGAATACAAGATTAGCATTCTAACAATTAATCGACCTGAGGAAGGTCATGATTTGCGAGCGAAACGTCGACGGTTAACAATCAAATAAGAGTTTTTTATTTAATTCCTTGGCTGCAAAGTCTCCTATACCCAATTCAAAGACTACAGCCACTTCTCATCACTAGTTATTACTTTAGTTTTTAGCACCCAATTTATGATGATAAATCTTAACTCCCGTTTTTAGAGAATAGACCAGCATGTATATATATAATATATATATTCTCTTTTGGTATTTATGCAAGCCTATATAACAAGAGAAAACATAAATATATATAATTAATATATTTCAGGCATTCACACTGTATTATCAAAGTTTTATTAAGCATTCAAAGTCCTGTTGAATCATTCTGAATTTTTATATTTTACTGACTGTCTACATGTTTAAGCAATTGAAGATCGTCTTCATTTCCAATCAATCATCGTGCAAATATTATCTTAAACAAATTCCTTTTTGGCCCAATAACATCCCAAGCTCCCAAGATAAGAGGTCATTTTACCAAAATAAAAACTGCTACTAGGAAATGAAAAGGTTTTCATTTAAATAGAACACTCATATTGTCTATCAACAGATTTATTAGGATTTTTATCACTATTTTTTTAGTGCGAGATCTAACAATGCACAGTCGTAGCAAGTTAAAAATAATGACAGAAGAAAAAAAATAAAGTAAAAAAAAAAAAGTGTTCAACAGTTAAAATAATATAAAATTGACTTCTTTGGTACAATAATCCGGAATATTAGCATAAAAATTCCAGACAGCCTAAAATAAATATAAAGATGGAAAGGCCATTTTATAATGTAATTAAAAGAAAAGGCACTTTTGAGCCCAAGGACCTCAATCTTTGGCTTGGAATATTTTAAAAATACGATTAAAATATTTTCATCCATATATGGATGCGTATCTACCGAATATCTCATTTCATTAAATTACATTGTAGAAATAATTTTTTTTTTTTAATTATTAAAAAATAAGATATTATAAAAAATATTTTCTTTAAGTTTAATTACGGCTTTATAATTAGAATTAAAATTAAATTTATAAGAACAATAAATATCGATGTTATATTTCATAAAACAAACATAAAAGAAACATTATTGGAAAAAGAAAATTATATTTTCATAATCAAATCAGATATCCGATATATAAATATATTTAATATATGCTATATACATGATATTTGATTTTTAAACCTGTATTCTGTAAGGAGTTTAATTAGATTTAATTTTTTTTTTTTTTTTTTAAAGTTAATTATATTTTATTTAATTTCAATTAAATTGGATATATTTATAAATTCGAGAACAAAAGTACTTTTTTTTTAAATATTGGTATTTTCTGATTTTTTTTTCCATTTTTAAGAAAAATTATTCTTATTTTTTTTTTTGTTATCACTTGTTTGTTTAAAGTATTTAATTTTCTTTTCTTTTTTTGTTTTTTTAATTTTTTTATTATTATTATTTTTTTTTTTTTTAATTTTGTTTTTAATCAAGTAAATTTCATAAGAATAGTTAGTGCAAGAGGCAAGTCCAAATCTGGCAGATAATTTTTTTTTTTTTTTTTTTTAATCGTCTAGAGAGCAAATTTATCAGAGTTGTGTGCATCTATAATCAGAATGGCTGGCTGTGCTTTTATTTGTAATCTTTTTTTTTTTCTCAAAATTTATTTAAAATAATTTCAAATACAGAGCCGTGTCGATAGGCAAGGCGGATAGGACGCGCGTCTAAGTGACTGGATGAAAGGCGTCAAAAAGAAAACAAATTCCAAATTAAATAAAATCCCTTGACCTCTAATCTTCAATTGAATTTTAATAACATTCCCAATGAGTTCAACAACATCTCTTATATATATATATGCATTGTGTTGAAAAGGGAACAGGATGCAGATAATTAATTAGCTACAGCCACGTTCCACTATTCAATATATGCATTGTTTTTCAAATATTCAGTAGTAGAAAGATAATTGTCCTTTTAGATTTTGTTTTTTTAAAAGAAGAGTTACTATATTTTATTTTGTGGCTTGATAGTCAAATGGATGTCAGCTAAATAAAGCATATAAAAAGAATATCTCGCCTTATTCTTTTATATAATCCATCGCACCAACAACGAGCAAAATAAAATATAGTAAACTTTCGGTTTCAGTTTATAATTTTGGCATTTTATATTTCTATTTCTTCATCAATTTTGTTTTTTACTGGATTAATACGTAGGAAGAGGATGTCAGCCAATCAGGAGAGCCTCTATCACATGAAAATCTCAATCCAAGAAAACGTTTCGGCTTTAATTATAAAATGCCATCATCAGTTCTTCTGAGAATATTGACAATTTCAATGTATACACCATCGAGATGCAGATAGAGTTGTTATATAAAAATATAAACATAATTATATAAAATATGTACATAAGGTGACAGTTTATATGGAGAAGTCTCAAATGTATATGTGATATATATACATTTACAAATGTGTGTGTGATATATACATTTAAAAATGTATATGTGTATATATATACATTTATTTACAAATGTATGTGTGGTCAGTGGCGTCATTTTAACTTTTTCTTGGGGGGGGGGGGGGGGCAAATTTTTTTCTTGGGGGGCAAACATTTTTTTTTTCTTAAAATTTACTTACAAATGGGTACTCAAATTTGGCCAAAACATATTTAATTTAATTAATTGTTTAATTTTGTACAGTTTGTATACTCGTAGATGTATTTTGGAGTATTTTATTTAGAATAATATAAAATTTTATAAAAATCAGAGCCCTTGGGGGAGGGCAAATGCCCCCCCCCCAAGGGCGGATCCAGAGGTGTTTCTCGGGGGGGTCTGGTGTGACTGGTCGCACAACACACAATTTTTTCCTAATTTCGGTAATTTAAAGGCGCATTCTGTACTTGTTTGCCAGAATATAAATACAAATCAAATTTTGAAGTATTCATTTTTAAAAATTTACATTCAAAATATTTTTTTTTTTTCGAAAAAAAAGTATTTTTTTCAAATCTCGAGGGGGGAATTACCCCCTTTGCCCCCCCCCCCCCCGTATCCGTCCTTGTCCCCCCCCCATATGACGCCACTATATGTGATATATACATTTACAAATGCATGTGTGATATATACATTTACAAATGTATGTGTGTGATATATACATTTAAGACTTCTCCATATAAACTGTTGAGCATACGACATCTTATGTACATATTTTATAAAATTTTGTATGTTTTTATATAACAATTCTATCTGCATCTCGATGGTGTATAAATTGAGATTGCCAATATTCTCATAAGAACTGATGATGGCATTTATATAATTCAAGCCAAAACGTTTTCTTGGATTGAGATTTTCATTTGATAGAGGCTCTCCTGATTAGTTGACATTCTCTGTTAGCAAAATTTTAAAATATATTTATATATTAAAAAAAAAAATATTTGAAAATAAAATTCTATTTTGAATATTAGCCCTTGCTCAAGTATCGTTTGCCTTAAAAGCCAAATTGTTCGCCATGGCTCTGTTCAATTATTTATATATTTAGTAAATTAAAAGTCCTTTTTTTTTTTTTTTTTTTTTTTTTTTAATTTTTAAGTAGTTATTTTTTAACATTATTTAAAATTTCAAAAATGGATTTGGAAAATTGACGGATCGTTTTTTTTTTTTTTTTTTCATTTAAAAACTAAAAAAAAAATAATTATATTTATAAAAACTACTGGAGCGTCAGAGATCAAACAGAATAATTGGAATTAACTTGCATTTTTTTCTAGAAAGTTATAAAGAGAAAAGACAATTTAAAAAAGCTATAACATTAATTAAGATTTCTTAAATATGACGCTCTTAGGGATTTAATATCCCATGTGCCCTTTCATTACTTCAACCATTTTCACTTTTTCTTAAAATTATCTCATTTTTTTTCTTTATTAATAATAAAACAGTGTTAAAATATAAAAACTCAATAAAATTTTTTATTTCCAGATTCAAAAAAAAAAAAAAAAAAAAAAAAAAAATGAATAATATTAAAATTATAGACTTATAACTATCCTTTATTAACTCTGGAAAAAATTGCAAATCGATTTCTGGGCGATTGTCCTGACCACTAGACCACCATACCCATTACGAGATATCAAATTGTATTCCCGTGTGTTTTTGGGAGTTAATAAATGATAGTTTTTTAAATTTTCAGAGATCAAAATACGATATATATATAATTTGTTATTTATTAAATAATCAAATTTGCATATTCAAATAATATCTATAGACTAGAAGATAATAGAAATTAAATTTTAAATAATATATTTTATAAAAAAAAGAATGATTGAAAATTTTATTGGCACAAGTATCCTGATAATATAAACAAAATAAAATTCATAAACGTACTTTGAATTTCGGAAACGTTTACGATGCAGAAGCAGTATTTTTTTTTTCTTTTGTTAATATGGATGCCAAAATATTTAATTTTTTAATAAATAAAATTGTGAATCTGGGAAAATTTACAACCATCTTTAAAAACAACAATGGATATTAATTACGAATTAATATTTTATTTTGAAAAATATTTACAGTGTGGTTTTAAATAAATAAAAACGCAAGAAAGAATGTGTTGCATATATATATATATATATATAATAATTTGAGAAGATTTTATTATTATGTTAACTCCAAGGAGGGATAAAGCCTCTCTAAATTTGTATTCACATACCGCCTCCAACAGTGATTTCAAATGAAATGGAAAATCTTTAATATATACAGTGTGTATATATTAGAGTGGGGCGAAAAAAACTCATTTTTTTATTTTGAAGTTATAATAACGCGGAAAAGTTGCGAATTATAAAGACAAACAAAAGGAAAATAAGTTGGTTGACATCTTCCGGTAACTTCGAATAACAAATGAAAATTTGGTATTGTGGAAACAAGAGTAGGCTACCCAACAAAAAATTTTCTTGGTGTATTGATAATAATTACATATTAAAAAAAAATTAACCGAATAAATTTTATTCATAACAAGAACGTTAAAATACCGAAATTATTTTTAAATATGTTTTCACTTTTATTTAATTCGTTCTTTTACAGCTTAATAAAATCCTCTTGAATTTCAAATACAAACATATATATAAAATTTCATAACCAAAAGTTAAACCACATCTGTTTGAAATTAAGAAAAAAAAAAAAATTTTTTTTAATATAAGAAAGAAAACTTCGTAATTAATTAATATATATATACATATATATGAATATACATATATATATATATATATATACATGTATATATACATACATACATATATAAGCATGTTTTTTGTTTTTATTTTTTTTTTTTGTTTAAACCTGGTTTAAACGATATTGAAGTTTATTATTTTATTATCTTTGGCAAATGAATCAATCCGCTTTTGAAATGCATGAGTTTTTAAAAAAAATTACTCATGACTAGGACAGTTTAGCGGTCGACTGAAGCAATTATTTTTAAGAACACATATACACTGTCTTAATATTAATAATTATAATCATCATTTAATATTTAATTCAAATACTGTAACATTATCCAAATATATAGCCAACTAATTATTATTAGAATTATTAAAAATAGCAAACTTTGATATCAATATTTGGACTTGGCATAATGCCTTCTATTTATAGTAGTTGAATTATTTTGGTATTTTGGTACATTGCTATTTATTAAGACACATCACAGTCGAATGTGTTTTTGTGATTAAATATAAGAGAGTCCATTTTGGCTCTTTATATATAAATATATACTATAGTATAAATTTAATATTGTATATATTTATATATTGATAAAATAAAATAAATAATAAATAAATAAGATAAAAATGACTAGAGTAGAGAAATAATAATTTAATAATGTGATGGGAAGTGAAGAATTTAATTTTGCTAATATTTTAAAAGTATAGAAATAATTTTTGAAATTTCTATCATAAAATTACTTAATATACGGGACTTTTAGATAAAGAAGATAACACCTGATTAAATTCACTATGAATGTCAACTCTACAATAAATGACAATAATTAAAATAGGCCTCGCTTATTTTCTAGTTTTCACCACATGTATATAAAAAGCTAAATTCTGCTATTAATTCCAGTTGTGGATGAACAATACGCTTTTTCCTGAGCTATCCGACTCCAAGCCTTCCCATTTATATAACATATTGTTATAACTAGAGCCTGGATGTTGATGCAAATTCATGTTTGTATAGAAGATGATTTCTGAAACTTTGCAGTTATCCATTTTATGAGCATTCGATTCGAAATCACCCTATTTGTTCCGAGAATATGTGCATATTTTGGATGTTTTGCCAATTTTTAACCAAAACAAACTTATTTTTCATCCATATTTTAATATTTAATTAAAGAAAAAAAGTATGTTTTGAATATTTTTGAGTTAGTTGCTTTTAATTCTAATTTCTTATTTATGTGACAAAAATTAAAAATAATTTTTAATATTTTGAATCTTTCCCCCTAAATAAAATGAACTGGGGTCCCGGATTCGCTTCCCGTCTCAAGCTAAAAATATTTATTTTAAATGAATTGGATACCAATTATTTGAAATAAATAGGGATGTGGTCTAAATGGGCTTAGATACCGAAAAATACCTTAAATAAATAAATAAATAAATAAAATATATATATTTTTTTTGTTTTTCGCATGAATTTTAAATAAATTTTGGAAAATATGATAGAATTTGATGAAAGGGAACTAATGTGTTGGCCTGGAGAAAATCCTCAAGTCAATTTCCTTGAGGAAAACCCTATCCGTGTATGTCAGAGGAAATCCTCGAGACGTTTTTTTTGAGGGCCTTCACTTGTATGGCTGGCTTTAAACAAAGAAAATTTAGAGAAATTGATTGTTGTTCATTGTTATAAAAAAAAATAAAAATATAATATAAAATGCGACTCAATTTGGGATAGAGCATATTTTTACTGTTTTTTTTTCCTTCATTGTGCATATTTTAAGGTTTGATTATGCATGAACATCCTGGCTCTAGTTATAACTCTAAACGAGTATTACTATCTCAATTTTGCTTTTATATCTGACCTGCTTGTGGTGAAAGTACAAAAAGTTGAAGGAAAAGTATTTAATACTTTCTCGTACTCCCAGTACTTTACTTAAAGTACTTTTAAACTTGTAATAATCAATACTAGTACTGGAATTATTAAATGATAGATGGAAGGTATTGATGGGTAGGTAACTGGTAGAGAGAATAAATATCGGCTGATTGAATTTTCAATCACTTTCATAACAAAATATGTTGAAAAAAAATCAGCTGGTATTTATTTTTTTAATACTGGTAAAAAGTAGTTCCAGTGCTAGTGGATACAAGAAAAAGCAGTCAAGTCCTTCCAATACAATACTGAGTATTTTAAGTACTGCAAGTAAAAAAATATATTTCATGCTGGGTACTGGGCACTGTTAATACTTTTATAAAGTACTAACAACTTCTCTGGATATGATACAAATCCTTTTTATTTTATTTGTCATATATCTGTAAAAATAAATTCTTAGTGAATTTGTGTGTGTTACATCCTTTATATATATAAAACCCTGTATTTTTCACTCCATGCACGATTAATTAAATTAAGATTAAATATTGAAGATGATTTTTTGTTATGATTTACAAGATAAAATGGAATGTATAGTATTTTAAGAGCTTATGTTTTTTTTTTATTTATTTATTTTGTTTAAGAAAATCAATTAAATTGGCTGAAATATTTAGGAATTTTGGTTCAATTTTCACGAATAAGATTTGAAATGTTCTTCTAATCAGAAAATAGGCCTAATAAGAGGCCACGATCTAGAAACAAATAGTTTGGATTAAATCGGTGAATTATTTATTTATAATTTGACACTTTTAAAATGTGCAATTTTTTTTTTTTTTAACTGAACTACCACCAATAGCATCTGATTTAAAACTATCTATTAACAAACATTTGTTTAGTTTCTGTAGATAAATAAGCAAATAATTCTAGGTGAGTCTGCAATTTCGAATAATTAGAGCAGACTTTTTGAGGTTTAATTTCAAAAAGAGCTGAATTCTATTTTTTAATTTTTTTTTTTTTTTTTTAAGTCTAAAACAGTGTGATTTTAAAAAGCAAATTCTATAAAGTATTTTTTTTTTTGAGAAAAAAAAATTTTAAACAACAGCAAAATATTATTATCTTTAAAGCATAAATTATAGATTTGTTTTTTTAATTATATACTTTAAAACATTATCAAAAATAATTACTTTGAGTATCTTTAATTTTTTTTTTCTTTTTTCTTTTTTTTTTTTTGAAGTAATTAATCCCATGCTTATTTAATTAAATTATTGCAATATATGAGAAATTAAAAAAAGATACTTTTATTGATTTTATGCATGGTTGAAAAATAAAATTAAGTAAATATGTTATAATTTAACCAAAAGGAAGATTTTTTCATTCAAAATTCACCTCTTTTATTTGACACTATTTAAAAATTTCAAAATAAGAAAATATTTTCTTTATAAATTACGGTAATTAATGAAATAATGAATTGTTGGTAGGGCAGTGCAAAATAATCGATCAATCGAATATTTCCTCTATTCGATTAGGAAACAAAAAATGAACTGATTTCAGTCAAGCGGGGAAAATTTACTAAAAAAAGTCGAATAAAATCGATTATGGAAAAAAAATCGATTATTTACCATACTCGATTAAGTGGAATAATCGATTATTTTTTTCCATAATCGAACACCCCTAATTGATAGTGATCATTAGAAATAAATTTCAATAGTAGATGTTTTCATTGCTGAATAGAAAAGGAGGCAGAGGCTGCAAATGAAAAGCCTTTGAATACTTTTTGAAGCACAAATTTTGAAATTCAATAAACATTCAAAGTTTAATCTTAAAAATGGTAACCGTCGACTCTAGGTTAAACATGATTTAAATAAGCATCCAAATAATTTTGATTTGCAGATTGTCTTTCCATAGGGCGTAATAAATTTATTAATATTTTTAAAATATTTTGCTCAGGGGCCCACATCTTGTGGGTACGTGGATGGCGACCACGAGCTGCCCGAGCTGGGACAGACAGTCCTTCAGTTCTTTAAATGTCTGTCTCTTCCTTCCTCTTTGCAACAAGCGACGGGCCGGCCTGTCCTATTTCTTCCGGTCGTAAAAACGTATGATAGGGTTGGAGGGAAAGAGTGAGGTTAGCTGACCCCTCATCGCGGAACAAGGCGAGGAGAGAAGAAGAATATTTTAAAAATATTGATCGATCTGGTGGTTTAGATAGAAAATACGATGCTCTTTCACAGTTATTTAACATCCTTTTGTCGCTGTGGAAAAGCATTGCATATAGGCCTATATATTTTCTCTCCATAGCTGCTAATTTTAAAAATAAAATATTAGATAATAAAATTAGTGATACGGAATTGAATTTTTTATTTCTGTGCTGTAAAGTGAAGGGTTACGCTGAATTTGTTTCCTCTAAAAAGAAAATTTCAGAATAAAAAAAGTGAATATGGTACAACGATTCGACTGCTTATTCTACAGACGTTTTCAAGTACTGTGCATTTGCTCCGACTCAAGTGAACTAACCTGTACGTAACGGTCCCATAGAGGTTAGTACGCTTGAGTCGGAGCAAGTGCACAGTACTTGAAAGCGCCTGCAGAATAAGCAGTCGAAATGTTGTACCGCATATTTTTTATAAATAATTAATACAAAATGTGGTCTATAATTAAAAATCTCATAATTATAATAATACAAACCACAAAAGCTTTAATAAACACAAAAAAAAGTGAATTTTGAAGATGGAAAAATGTTCTCTAATTCTATAGAAATAGCCGAACTAACTTCCTTCTTTCCTCTTAATTAAATTATAACATCACCAGAAAATTCATAATGTACAGGCCAACAATCGGTTTTCCGGCATCCATCTCTTCTTATATTTTTTTTAGTATAAGGTTTAGACACATATTAATAAATGTGGCGAACTTAAGTCGAAATAAGAATATAAATATTCGAGTAAAATATTTCTATTCCCTATTTATATTTTCTTTTGGTCGTAAAAACTTTGAAAAGAACTGAAATAATTCAAAACAAATAAAAAAAAAAACGGAAACAGGACGACAAAGAAAAAAATGTAAGCCTTACTTCATAGTGAATGGAGTAGTAAGCTTTTGAATTATTTTCATATAAATATATGAATCCGAGAAGGATGCTGGACAATCAGCGCCTGCCTGTTTTTATATATATATATATAGTGATTTTTAAAATATATAATTATTAGATGAATTAAATTTAAATCGAACTTAATTTTTAAATTATTTTATTACTAGACTATTTTGATTTAATTTATAAATTTTTCAAGAGCAGATGGTTTTTATTACGGTGTCGTGCAATAAATAGACGTGATTGTAGATAGTTGGTCAAGAACTGCGCTTCTTCAAGCCTTACTTGTCCTTTTCGGTTTTGCATAGTAGTCTGCAATGAGACCTGAATGCACATGAATTAGACCTAAATACCAGAACCCAAGTGAACCAGTAAGAAAATGATAAGCAGTTTAAAAAAATTACAATCTCATCTTTTTTGATTCTCTGACAATGTAATAAAAATTTTGGCATCTGCATGTAAAAAATTCATTTTTTTTTTTTAAATAATTTCATAATAATGAAATTTACAAATTAAGATCGGTTTAAATTTAATATAAATTATTTTTCGATGCAAATAAAAATAAATAAAAGATATTCAAAATAAATCGAAACCATGTTTTAAGGTATATAAATAGTATTCGAAAATTCTCGTTCCTTTTTGCTGTTTAGAGCTCACCGCCACCGTTGTTTACAGTTGAGACAGGTACTTGCTCTATCAATAAATCGGCATTCTTTATCACTCGATAATAGAAGTTGACCGCCTTATCATAATGCTCAATAGAGATGCGCTCATTGTTTCCATGATAACGGCTCACATCTGATGGGAGTACGACTGTAGGCAAAAAGCGGTAGAGATTGTTTGTCAGGCCTAAATACCATCGTGTATCCGTATTCGCTATGAAAACTCCTGAAATTAGAAAAAAATTATTTAATTATTTTAATAAATACATTTAAGGCGCTGCAGGAGTCAAAGCTGTTCGCACGTTTTTGTCTAAAAGATGGCGTTAGGGGTCTTAAAAATTTAGCCAAAAAGCCTAACTATTACGAAAATTTGCCAACAGATGGCAGGATGGTATGGCTATATTTAATCCCATGTATTTGTTTGATTTTCGTTGATCTTTTATTTATAAATATAAAAAAAATATTTCTTAATTAATCGTAATTAAAAAAAAATATTCTATTATGTAAAATACTTATTAAAAAAAAACCTCATAAAAAATACTTTAAAATGTCATAGTAGTTTCGGGCCAAAGATTCAATGTGCCCTCCTGAAGCTCCTTAATAACAATTACTGATAAAATATTAATATTTAAATATCCGTATTTTTTTTAGTAAGTTATACTAATGGAATAAGGAAGAAACTTTAAATATTTACACTTCTAGGAAGATAGAAGATATTAAACAAAATATGGTGTGAACCGGTCCAAAGGATGCGGTAAAAAAGGCCCCAATAAATAATGAAAAGGGCAGCATCCCTTGGTCTAAATCTTTTGAAATTTAGTGTAAAGTTAAGAACAATTAAAACGTTTGTCTCCAACCCCTACCACTTTTTCATATCTATCTAGGGAGGGGACAATTATAGGTTCTGACCCCCCGCCCCTTTCTGGATACGTTTGCTCAGTAAAACTTTTTTTGGAGTGAAGGAATCTAATATCTGCCGGACAAGGCACAGACATATTTGACATATCCATGGAAAATAATGTAAACACGAAAGTGTGGATGAAGGTTATGGTTACAAATTCTGGATGAATATGTTCTTACCAGGAACAATAATTGCATCGTGATAAACTTGACGAATACTTGTTGCGACTAGTTGAAAAGCAATACTATCTGAACCAAAAGGAGAAACAGGATGAGCTTCTCGAGATCTTCGCACTTTGATATGGACTCTGGGATCGGCAATTACTTCTCGATCATGAGCAAGTACTTCGGCAACAGTTTGGGCTGGATGTACTCGATGATTTATCACCGCCATAGCCGAAGGAGGGACGACATTATCCTTAAAATTTAAATAAATATTATACAAACATCTCATCGAGTATTATAGTTTTATTCAAGAAAATTGATAAAGTCTTGTTCAAAAAATATATATATACAGCAATTTTGACTTTTGAGAGAAACTGGAAATTTGGAGTTTGTTGTCAAGTCTTTATTCATTTTTCTTAAATAAATTTTAGCTACTTATTTATATATATCATACTAAAACTCACGGGATCCTCCCCGTTGAAATATAGATTTTCTAAAAATCTTTTATGATAGCTACAAGAATTTTTTAAATTAAAAATATAACAAAATAATTTAAATGAGGTATATGGAAGTTTTTAAACATACAATAATTCAAATGTTCTTATATTTAGACCTATATATATATATGAAATATTAATTACCTTTTATAGTCAAAAGGTGGTCAAGTTTGATAGATGAGCTCACTATGTTATTTCAATGAAGGGTGGTGGTAATGGTGATAATAAACTAAGGCACATGCACTAAACTATAAGGAATTTTATTCATAGAAGAAATAAATACCTAATATAACCTGTCCCTCAAAATAACCAAATGATAATATGATTAAAAATAAACCACCAGACACTAGAAGCACAGGGCTCGATTTAACATTATGTCGACATTTTTTTTTCTATGATAGGGATCTTTTTCGAGTTTTTTTTTTCTCTTTTTATTAGCCTAAAATAGTGGTGGTAAAGCCAATTTGAGCCAGATTTCTATAAAAATAACGAAAATATAGAAGAAATATGAAGGTGAGATTAACTTATAAGATATTATACCTTAACATTTCGTATTTTTTCTTTCTCGATTATATTTATAATCTTAAAAATCTTGTACATTATAATTATAAAGGCTTTTGTGGTTTGAATTATTATTATTAGGGAAATTTTTAATTATAGACCACATTTTGTTATCGATTATTTATTAAAAATATAAATACTGTATAACGATTCGACTGATTATTCTGCAGCCGTTAGTCTTGCCCCGACTCAAGTGAACTGTTCACTTGAGTCGTAAGTGCACAATACTTGATAACGGCTGCAGAATAATCAGTCGAAACGTTATACAGTATTTATATTTTTAATAAATAATTAATAACAAAATGTGGTCTATAATTAAAAATTCCCCTAATAAGTATAATTATAGTTGGGATTAATAAAATATTTTGCATGTGTAGTCTTTTTTTGTCAACCGAGAAAGTTCCCTAGTTTCGGTCTTCGTTACGGTCAGTTAGCACGGTCCAAAACTTTTCAGTTCGAAGCGATTGGTTATTATTCCAACTGCTCATTTTTATTTTTTAAGTAACATCCAACTGAACGGTTTTGAACCGAAACTACCCGAACCGAAGCCGAGAAAATTCCCTAGTTGTTTAAATTTTTGTTTTTTTTTAAACAAAAACCTTAACAGGACCGAACCCGGCAAAGTCGGGACCTATGCAAGTTGTTTTTAAATATATAACATAAAAAATTAAGTTAAAATACCTTTCTTATAAGTTAATGTCACCTTCATATTTCTTTTATATTTGCGTTATTTTTATAGAAATCTGAATCAAATTGGCTTTGCCATCTCTATTTTAAACTAATAAAAAGAAAACTCGAAAAAGTTCCCTATCATAGAAAAAAAATGTCGACATAATCTTCAATTTAGCCGAAGCACAGTGCTCATCCCAGGGAACTAGGTCAAAGGTAGGGTCCGGGCAGGGTGAAAAGATGTTCGACCTGCGACCAATCAAGTGGAGCTTAAAATTTTTAAAACTTAGATATAAGGTAGCCAAAGAAGAATTCTCAGCTGGCCAGTAAGTCCCCTCCGACTGAAATATTTTTAAAAAAATTTGTATAAAACAATTTAAAAAAAAAAGCGTCAAATTCCTTCCCCTAAAGATAGACTTTAGATGTAAAGTAAGAAATGTTTACAAGAAATACCTTGATACCAGCATGGAAAACTGTGATGGCGGTTGTGGTTCTAACGATTGCGTTCGGAATTGGTGTATGCTCCATGGCTCGAGCCATCAGGCCCGAAAATAACCAAAGATTATTATAAAGCAGCCTATAACCAAAGGAAACCTTAAAAGGAACAAAGCATTATTGGCGGACTGGAGGTGACTCGAGCCTTTTTTAGGACAACGAGGCTAAGGGTACACACGTGAGGCGCGAGATACTGGAAGGTAGCAGATTCGGGCCCATGGCCCAAAAGGGCGGGTTGAGGGCTTTCCTCGAGTCGTGCCACAGCCGCAGCCAAAATTCCGATTACAGACTCCACTGGTGGGAAACTTGAATGACCAGGACTTCCAGTTACACTAAGTTCAATCGTCGCTGAACCCTTCTCCGAGATACCCACTCTGAAAAACGAAATATAAAAAAAATGTTAAGATAATTAAACTCAAATAAACAAATCAGGTCTCAGAGAGAAAACATGCTTAACTCATGTTGAAAATTGAATTGGTAAAAAGACTTATTAGTGGCGTATCTAAGGGGCTGTAGCCCCCTCCGAAATCCTACAAGTGAAAAGAATAAAAATGAAAAAACAGTTTATAGTTTTATATTTAAAACTAGAAACTGCTCAAGTAGTAGATGATCTATCTACATAAACTTGGTAATAAATGTCACATTAAATTATACATATCTAGAGTTGCTAAATATCTTTAGCATAACTCTAAAAGATTTCAGGATTGTTTAGGTGGCCAAAAATGATTCTAGATACATAAAATTTAAAAAATTTTCCGGAGGAGGACCCCCGGATTTTCCTTCCCGTTGGGGAGGTATTCCATCCCATAAACCCTCCGGTATACTCATCAGCCCCCTCCCCTTCAAAATAAATTTCTAGACACACCACTGATCTAATTAGAAAAAAGAAGTATATTTTTTAGGACTTTAACTGGAAGCTTTAGTTAGTTTTAATAATAAGATAATAAAAAATATCATTGAATACCGAACGATATTGCTGATGATAGATTTTTTTGGCTGTTTGATTTACAAAATTGAGGATGAAATAAAAGCCCTTTTTATTCGTCGAAAGGGGCTTTTATTTCATCCTTGCCTGTCTGCATTTCAAATACTTCAATAGTAATAAAACTTACAATGCGATAGGTCGATCTGTGCCCGGAATAAGATCCTTAGTAAGAGGAAAGCCTTCATCCAATACGAAATCTAATCTTACGACACCCCTTTTGGTGAGTGTCTTTGCGAGCTCTTGAGCGCCTCTTTTGCCTGAAATCTGCAACCCATTGGAACGATTAACCGAGAAGTAATTACAGGCGACGCGGCGCGCGTAACACACATGGTTTGCCGTTGAATTTCCAGGAAGTTACGTACTTCTTCATCGTGGCCGAAGGCAATATAAAATGTCCGTCGAGATCGCTGCCCTTTTTCAATCATATATTCCAGAGCTTCAAGTATACCCTACGAAAGATGTAATAAATGTTTAAATGAAAGATATTTAACTGGTTTGAATGATTTCGCTATTGAAGGAGTTGATCTTTTCAAATGGTTAGTGTAATATAAAAATAAACTTTACATACCATAACGCCTGCTTTATCATCGATGGCACCTCGCCCATAGATATAAGAATTGTTAACAATTTGTCCGGAAAAAGGAGGCACCTGCCAAGCCTTGGGTTCGACAGGAACCACATCAAGATGTGAGGCCAATAAGTAGGGCAGCCGGTTTCCATTATCACTTCCATAAACCGTATATAATAAACTGTATTCATTGATAACTTCTTTTTTGATATAGGGACAACTGTGGATCAAGGGGAAAGCTGAAAAATTAAAAAAAAAAAATAATAATAGACAATAACACAGGTCAACAAAAAATTTTTTTTTTTTGGGTTTCTGTTCTAATGCTGGAATTCTGATTCTAGACACCGAAAAACACTTAAATTTCCATTTTTTGCTTTTAAAGTTTGCTTTTGTTTGATACGAAATACAAATATATATAAAGGATAGTTTTTGTTGAACATCAGTCTTTTTAATTTAAGATTTTTGATAAACAATAGCATATAAATGTAAAATAACAAGAAATCAAGTTTTTTTTTTTAAAGTTCTTTTTCGGCATCTAAGGCCATTTAGACCCCATCCCTATATTATTTCAAATGAAATGAAATAAATTTTTCTCGCCTGGGACGGGAGGCGAAACCGGAACCCCGACGCAAAAAACTAGTAGAATATTTTTTGTATTTCTTTTTTGTTTGTATGGTAATTTAAAATAAAATTATTTAAAAAAAATATATATAAAAATCAGTGATTTTTCTCAAAAATTCGAAAAATTGATCTTAGTTTATACAAAAGCAAAAATTATTTTTCCCTTTATTTTTTAGCGTAGGAGAAACGAAAATTTCATAAGCAGAAGCCAGACCCAAAAATCGTGTTAACCGGTGTAATTAAAAGTGAAGAACTTTGGCAATGGATTTCAAACCAGAGTGCAACATACGAAGCTTAAACCTTTGAAACCCAGTGCGAAAGAACTAATTGTTCTCTTTTTCAACTATTTTTTTTTTTTTTTTAGTCTATTATGCTTCAGTTTATTGTAAATATTTCAAACTGCATAAGACAATCAACATCCCATTGAGGAAAAAAAAAATGGAAGATATATCGACGCATAAGTTAAAATCCAATATTAATTCTAAGGACAGTCGGCCTGCAATTTTTATTCTATTCTATTTGCAATTTTTATACAAATTGCATTCATAGAATGCTCAGCTATTTTGTCATATTGGATGGGAGAAAGTAAAGATTTGCAAAACATCTGTTGATTGTACTGAAGATGATTCCATATCACTGGGATCGAAATATTTACAAATAAACGGATAATACGCTGAAGTATTTATGTTTTGGCCGACTGTCCTTAGAATTAATATTTGATTATCCTTACGGCCATCTACAAACAATTAGTTAAAATCCGTTGATTGGTTCATTAGAACAAGATATCTCAATTAATAACTCGTTAGGAATCTTACAATCTTACAACCCCGCAGTACAGAAATAGGCGAGAATAGAAAACGTTACCGTTACATTGATTCACATGTAAATCTAATCACTAATGAATGAACTCAAAGATCACACCGATTATTAAAGATTTTTACCCTAGTCCGGTAGTTAATCGAGATCGAGATATTTCATAAGTAGATTGTAGATGACGCACTTGGAAATATTTGCTATAAACTGACTTGTCTTAAAGCGAAGAAAATAGCTAGTTTTATATTTAACAAACACAATTAATTAAAAAAAAATTTGGTGAATAATTCATATTGTATTATTTTTAGACAGTAATAAACAATATTTGTATTTACATTATCTAATATACATATAATTTCCACGTCTTTAATTAATCAATATCGTGGGTAATTTTTCTAAAGTAAAATAATATTTATTTATTTATTATTAGAGACACCTTTCTTTCTTAAGCATATTTTTAATTAGAGTTGGAACGAAGTTAGACCCTATAGAATCTCTTGAATCGTTATTATTAGGGGAATTTTTAATTAAAACCACATTTTTGTATTAATTATTTGTTAAAAATATATAATTATATATCTAACAAAGCTGTGAGTGTTATTTATTGGCGAGGCCAAACATCCCATGGCCCCCGGGAATCGAACCCATGATCTCCAGCCTTTCCGGGGCATTGGCGTGCTGTTCATTGCACCAGGCCACCGGACCCTCGACCTACACCAATAAAACTCATGAATGAATAAATAAATAACACTCACAGCTTTGTTAGATATATATCTCTATGACTTACTGTTAGTTAAGTCCGAAAAAAATCGAGATGTTTTGAATACTAACTAATATCTAATTCAAATATATAAATCTCGAAAATATTTATTTATATATATAAATACTGTACACCGTTTCGACTGCTTATTCTGCAGCCGTTATCAAGTACTGTGCACTTGCTCCGACTCCAGATCACTTGAGTCGGAACAAGTGCACAGTACTTGATAACGGCTGCAGAATAAGCAGTCGAAACGTTGTACAGTATTTAAATATTTTTAATAAATAATTAATACAAAATGTGATCTATAATTAAAAATTCCTCTAATAATAATAATTCAAACCACAAAAGCTTTAATAAACACACTCTTGAATCGTCTTCCCGACTTAAAAATTTAAGAACAGACCAAATTATAGAATCGGTAATATAGACAATGATTCTAGAGGTTCATAAGGTTTCTATGATTTGGATTCAAAGAATTTCCTTCTTCTTAGAAGGTGTGAAGCAAATCAAGTCAAGCTACAGTATTCATAAAGAAAATTAAGAAAGAATTTTAAGCAGAAGATGGGCGATGATTTAACCGAAACTTACTTTTTTCCAGATAATGATGCATTTGTAACAAGGCCTCTTTCTCCTGATTATCTGTCGCATATGAAATACTCGGAATTTGTAAAGCACCGGCCAAACGCTCAGCTCGTTTATACATTTGACTCTCATCGATAATATCAGCTTCTTGATTTTTTAATTCAATCAAATTCGGTTCAGTTTGATGTAAAATGAATAGGGCTCGAAAAACTGCAATAATTCCAAGGAGAAGACCAGCGCCCAGCGGAAAGCCAATCAGCATAAAAAACATCTTGTGCCAACATCTATAACGCCATCGACCTTTCCTCTTGGAAGCCAAACCCATCGTGCCAAAAGCTGAACAACAAATCAAAGAATGAACGAAGCTGTAAGCGTAGATTGAAATAAGAATAGATCTAGAAGAATTATTTAAAGGCAAATTAAGGGACTAACAACTTTTTTGCAGTTAAAGCAAATTCATTCAAACATTCAAATATTAATTTTTTCTCCATGTTTAAATGAGAAATTGATTTATAAGTTATTAAATCAAGTTTCAAGTGAGTTTATTAAGACATAGTATTAAACTCAACATGAAAAAAAGAAGCTATTTTAAAGAAAATTAATTTTATACTTTATTGTACTTGGACATTTTTTAAAGTCAGAGTTCAATAAGACTCATCAATTAGAACTTTAGAGTATCAAGGAGCTGTTTTAATTAATTATTTATTAGTCATTTAGAATCATTACTATGTAAAGATAAATGGATTTATATTTGATTTTTGGTAAACACTTTTTGTTTTGAACGATCATTTATAGTTTAATGGTTTTAGAGATTATTATCTCTGATATATTTGTTTTAGACAATAATAAATATGTAATTAATATTTGAACGTTTTGCAAAAGCATATGATAATCCAAAATTGTTTTTAATACATTATATCCTTTGTAATGAGTTTAAGGATGTTTTTAATAAAAGATAGAAAGAAAATGGATTTTACTTTTTATTGTTATTTTATTGATCTTTTTTGATAGAGATATGATATCAAAATATACTAGTTTTATAAAGTAATAAATGATTTCAAAATTTCCAGCTAATCAATAAATATTCATGAGAAATAAAGAATAAGTTTAATTATTGTTTCATAAATCAATAATTTTATCATATTTATAACATCTAATATTTTAGTAATAAAAATAAATATATATTTATGAATAATCTATTTTTAGAGAATAAAACATTTACGGAATAAAATAAAAGTTATGGTTTAATCAATTTTTGCTATTATAGTAGAAATTATTTTTCATCGTTAGGAGTTTATATATATATATATATATATATATAAAAACTGATTATAAAGAATTTAGACAGGAGAATAAAATTTGTCCACTTATTTTTTAAAAATATGATTACTTTTCTTTTAATTAAACTGAAAATTTTGGATGTGGACCAAGGTAATTTTGGTTGCTAAAGAGTCTGCTAAAAATTTTCAATTTATTTAACAAAAATTGTAATTTTTAAAAAAATTGATGGGAAGAATTTTAGTCTGACATAATATATATATATATATCTAGGCGGATCAACACTCAAGGGGCTATAAAATGGAATGAGGATACTGACCACGAGTTATTCGAGCTAAGACTGGCATTCTTCTGCTCCCTTTATGCTCGTCTTTTTCCCTCTCATTAAGGGTCAGGCTAGGTGATGTACAGGTTTGCTCCCTCTTTGCCGCATCTAAAATTTCGTGTGCCAACCCCGAAATACGGGAATAAAGCAAAGAAAGATACATAAACGGACTTAGAAGAATTTAGGCTCAAAAAACCCCTTTCATCTAAAAACAAAAAAAAATTAAAATTAAATAAAATAATCATAAAAATACTGGAAACAAATTAAT
Source organism: Euborellia annulipes (assembly GCA_023213315.1). Taxonomy (NCBI): domain Eukaryota; kingdom Metazoa; phylum Arthropoda; class Insecta; order Dermaptera; family Anisolabididae; genus Euborellia; species Euborellia annulipes. The sequence goes on along the minus strand of JAKCPI010012906.1, from coordinate 13,561 downwards.
TTGTCAAACTAATTACAAAATAAACAAAATAACATAATTAAAGATAAAATAAATGAGATGTTTAAAATCTTTTCTGAAATTTCAAAACCCAATTTTTTCAAAGTCTCGTCCCACTTTTATAAATATCAAGATCCGCCGTATAGATATATAAATCACCGTCAAGAACCAAACTCGATGTAAAGGTAGAATAGGAAGAGTTTAAAAATTTGATTTTTTATGGTGAAAACCCCTGACACCGGGGCAATAACCTTGCTTCTCACCCCCTTTCCCTGCTTTATCTATATGCATGCCTATATATATTAGAGAGAGAAGTAAAATGTAATTTTTTCAATTGTTATTTCAATCAAATATATATATATATATATATATATATGTAAGATAAATTTATATATATATATATATATATATAAATATAAATATATAAATTTAATTTCCAATTTAAAAATAAATATTATTTTATCATTTTTATATTATAAATAACTACAATAAAAGATATATTTATATATATATATATATATATATATATATATATATTAAAAACTTTTAATATTTTTTTAATTTAATTTCAAATATTCATCAAAAATAAAAAATAATTGAACATTATGAAAATAGATATTATTTAATTTAAAGGATATATATAATTGAATATTAAATTATTTTTTTAATTTTAAAACCATATATAAGAATATATATGATAATTTTTATTAATAATCAATTATGAAATTGACAAGTAGTGCATCATCAATTCCTAGTCATAATAGGTTTAAATAATTTTAAAAAAACAAGAAAGGAATAAAATAATCATTTAAAATAATAAAATTAAATTAGAAAAAAATAATTTAGTTGATTTGTTCGATTAACATTGGATAAATTTCCAATTGGAATGTGAATTGAGACGATGAGTGAAAAGCAAAGCGAGGAGGAGTAGCTAGCTCCTGGGGCAACTCACCCGAACGACAGACATTTTGCACGGAGGCCAAATTCAACATCAACTAAATTATAGTTTCGGAACGATTATAAATCATACTCACTTGGAATTTATATCTTAATCTTTGGAATATGTTCAAAAAAAGTTTCAAAGTAATATCAAATTGTCAGCTTAAAGGCTCAGAAAGGTTGGTATGATTATGTCTAAAATTTCGCGGGAATATTTATTACAGCATGTGTTTCAATAGATATAAAATGTAATTTTCTTTGTAAAATAGAATTTCTTAATAGAATCTTAAATGTAGGCTTATCACATTGAAGGTATAATTGGTGTCGGCTCTGGAACTCGGCCCTAGGAGAGCGGTCACCTGCTCAGCCATACTGGCTCTCCCATCTCCAGCTCCTTAACCCCTAATATTGATTTTTACACCCGGCTCTTTTGAAACCCTCCATTCAATAGATTCTCACTCATTTTCTTATTCATCATCTATATTTTAATTTTTTTTTTTAACATACCAATATGTCAATCACAAACTCTCATAACTCCCTCTTGTCAATCTATTGAAAAATAAATAAATTTATATAAATACTAGATAGCCTTATTAATTTATATTGAATTATTATTATTATTATTTGGTTTAAAAAAATGATGACGTTTATATCAAATTTTCAATATAACATATGTTACATATGTTGATCATAAACCCTAAACGCCAAACATCTTTTATCATTTATACTGATTATTTATAATATAAAATATAATAATTTATTATTTTTTTTTACTAGCAGAGGCAATAAAGAAGTTAGGCCTCTAATCTTTAAATAAAAGCAACTTTATTTCAAATACAACTCATTTGTATATATATATATATATATAGTTCTTCCAAGCAAAACATGAATCCATTCAAACTATATTATTTGAATTAATGATGGAATGCTATTTCGACATAAAGATTGAAAAATAAATTATGAAAAGGAATCTGTTTCTTTTTAAAGAATAGATCATATATATATATATATTCTGAAAGATAAGTTTTCTCTGGTTAAGTCGCGTTGGATGTTGAGATTTGCTCGTTGTTTCGGTTCTCCTTTTGGAGGCATTTTCAAGAGAGAGTTAGGGAGGTAATGATGGAGGAGAGTTGTTTACCGGGTCGCAGTGTCACCAACACTCCGACTTGGGAAGTAGACAGATTAAGGCCCCGAAGTCAACCTAAACCAATCACAAACACTATTATACACAACCTATCTTCCTCCAGATCTCAGAGAGAAATTCAAACCTCTGAGGCATCCACCAAACAGACCTGAGGCAAGACTGCGACCCCTTAAACAACTCAACCCTCCTCCATCATTACCTTTTCTAACTCCCTTCTTTCTTGAAAATGGCTCCAAAAAGAGAGCGGAAATGTAGAGTAAATCTCAACAACCAACTCGACGTCACCCAAGAAAACTTATCTTCGCATATATATATATACACCTGGTATATAGACAGGAGAAGGATACAATTCAATGAGACGTTTCGGGTGAATTTTATTTACCCACCTTCAGTCCTTCCTGTTAAAAGTCCCGGAGTTGGTCAATAGGACAATACATGTAAATTTATGTATCATATGTCCTGGCGATGCGGGCCATCGTATTTATTTAGTGAGAATCATTCACACATTAGTGAAATTCACCTGAAACATCTCATTGAATTGTATTAAATTGGCTTTTATTTTTTTGCACCTGCTCCTTCTCCTGTCTATAGAAAAACAGCCACTGCATTGATTTACCTGGTATATATATATATATATATATATATATACAAATATTAATTATAAGGCCCGTCGGCCAAAAATAAATACTTCTGCGTATTATTATTATTATTATCATTATAAAAATTGCATTCATGGAATGCTCAGCTATTTTGTCATATTGGATGGGAGAAAGTAACGATTTGCAAAACATCTGTTGATTGTACTGAAGATGATTCCATATCACTGGGATCGAAATATTTACAAATAAACGGATAATACGCTGAAGTATTTATGTTTTGGCCGACGGTCCTTATAATTGGACCCTGTTATGCAATGTGTGTCAAAGACCAAACATCTAGTTTTGGGAAAACAATAAAGTTTTGGGAAAACAATAAATTTTTGTGTTTTCATTGGATTATATATAATTTTTTGTTGTCAATTGTGCAAGTAACATTATATATAAATTTTTTTAGGACATATTTCATAAAAAATACTATTAATTAAAGTATTTGAAACAATATTCCGTGCTTAACTCAATTTTGAATTTTTTGGTCTTTGACACACCATTGCATAACAGGGTCCAATTAAAATTTGATTTCCTTACAGTCATCTACAAACAATATATATATACACAGGGTGTCTATAATTAAACTTGAAATTTGCGAGCAGCCTGTAGCAAATACTATGCAGCAGAAATGGATGAAAATTGGGTAATGCCACAATGAAATGATGAGAATTTTATCAAGAAACAAAAAAAAATGAGTTAAAAAAAAACACCACTAGATGGCAATCTGTTTTTCGGGCTCTTCGGACAAGGCGATGTGATACAACCACAGTGTTTATGCAGAATGGTGCTGCTCCTCACATCTCCCGTTGTATGAAACAAGCGCTCCGCTGCCATTTCAATTACGACAGAACCATCAGCCGCCAATATCCTACAGCCTCCTAGATTTCCCAGACTTAAATCCTTGAGACTTTTGGCTGTGGGGTACCTAAAGGCCTTGTTCTACCGAGATCCCATCACATCTCAATCCGACCTTAAAGAATGCATAGACCGCCATGTGCTTAACATTCCCCAGTTCATGCTGCTTTTAACAATTGAACATACGATTTTACGCTTCCAGATGGTAGCAGACAATAATGGACATCATATCGAGCATGTTTTGCAAACTTTTGTAGATTATTTATATGTTCAATAAACCTCAATAAAGCTACGCCATCTAGTGGTGTTTGTTTTTTTTTTTTTGAAACTCATTGTTTTTTTTTCTAGATAAAATTTCCATCATTTCATTACCCTATTTTCTTTCATGCAGTTCTGCTGCATAGTTTTTGCTACAGACTGCTCGCAAATTTCAAGTTTAATTATGAACATACTGTATATATATACCTATAAGATATAATTTTTAAATTTTCTTAAAGAAAGATTATATCTTGGTTTAAAAAATAAAGGGGGTGTCTATTGAGTAAGACCAAGTTTTCATTAGAAATACAAGGAGCAAATATTGTCAAAGTTGTATTAAATAAAAGTCAAAATAGAACAGTGAGCTTCATGTTTTTTCATAATAATATATTATTCATATATTTATTAAAGCGAACAAAAAAGCTAAATTTAAGATCTATTCGAACTTTAGATCGGCTATCAAATTTTCCTCCCCTATCATTTTTTTATTTTCCATTTTCCTCACAAATATAAAGTACCTTGAGAGAAAATTTATATTATACATTTAAAAAAAAAAAAAAATGTTATATTATATATATTGTTTATTGTTTCAGGAAAAAATTCCGAGGAGAAGTGCTAAATTCATTTCCAACATTAACTACCGAATCCATAAACGCCTTAATCTCCAACAAAGACCTTATTGTCTCAGTGAAAATTATAACACACAATGAAGAACACGTAACTATATATTTAGTTCAAAAATTGCCAATTTTATTTGAACTCAATAAAGTGTTATATCCTACAGTTTACATGCTTTGGGTGTATCCCAATCTTATACCTACTTTTACTACATGGCCACAAGTTTATGACCATATAACTAATGGTGCAGATTTGATGCTTCCTGGAATCGTACTTCCCAATGGACCTAGTATCGATGCATACGGAAAACTGAATAAAGGAGATCGAGTTGGAGTTAATCTTACATCTAACAAAGCACCTATAGCCATTGGTTTAGCTACAATGTCAAGTGTAGATATGTTTTATGCTGCACAAAAGGGAAGAGCTGTATCTATTTTACACACAGCCGGAGACAATTTATGGTCGTTTTCAAAAAAAATGATAGTACCTCAACTTGGTGTTGTTGATATCACAACTCCTAGCCAACAGACTAATGCTGAACCTGATTTAAAGCCAGAACTAAACCCGGAACACAATCCTGGTTCTAGTAAAAAAGATCTTGATCAACCATGTAGTACTGAACCCACTTTAGCTTCCAGCTCTGAATCCGCTCTGTTTTCAGAAACATTAAAAACATTAACTTTAAATGAACCCGATTCAAGTATCTCAGGAATTATAGAATTAGAAGAAAAAATAGCTTCCACTCCAGTAGATGTAGAAAATTGTGATTTAAATGAACAAGAGAACCAAAGGAAGATCCCCAAAAAATGATGGATGAATTATTAGATTATTGCTTTTTAAAATCATGGCGAACCACTGCAAAAAAAATTGATTTACCAGTATTAACAAGTAATTTTTTTAAATTACATATGATCCCCGCTTGTCCAAATGGTAAATCATTAGATATTAAAAAGTCTTCCTATAAAAAACTATCCAAATATTTATCTAAAATGGTAGAATTAAATGTAATTAAAATGAGTGAAGCAAAAGGTGTAGCAAGCATTATTGGAGTTAATGAAAATCACCCTTTAATTAAACAATTTATAGATTATGAACCTAAAGAACCACCAACACAAATCGATGAATTAACATTAAGTAATAAGAAACCAGAAATTCAAGAGATGTATGTAGTTACAGCAGCAGTTCTACCTGTTTTAGGCCATTTTGACGCCAGGTATAAACGTTTAATTGTTTTCAACTTGAAATTAACTATTATAAATTAAGCAAATTATATATATATATTTTGGAAGCTTTTCTCGACCGGATGTATGTGAAGATATATTTTCTCGGGTTGTGTCGCGTGTGATGTTGAGATTTACTCGACGTTTCGGCTCTCCTTTTGGAGCCATTTTCAAGAGTATGGGATTAGGGGGAATTGTTGGGGTAGTTTGTTTACGGGGTCGCAGTCTTGCTGGTCCCCAGGTCAATTTGGTGGATGCCTCAGAGGCGTGGTTTGGTCTCTGTGAGCTGGAGGAAGGTTGGGTGTTTGTAATTGTGATTGTGTTCGGTTTAGGTTGACTACGGGGCCTCAATCTGCCTACTCCCCCAGTCAATGTATTGCTGAATGTTTCCGAGGCTTTGAGATGTGTTGGGTTGTGAGGTGTCGGTTTGCTTGTTGATAGTCGAAGTAATTTGTTTTTTGGATTTGCTCACTGCTGAGGCGCTCGAGGTGTTGACTGATCTCTGGCTGGCTTGTGAAGTCAACCTCCAGCTCTCAGAGACCAAACCACGCCTCTGAGGCATCCACCAAATTGACCTGGGGACCAGCAAGACTGCGACCCCGTAAACAAACCACCCCAACAATCCCCCTAATCCAATACTCTTGAAAATGGCTCCAAAAGGAGAGCCGAAACGTCGAGTAAATCTCAACATTACACGCGACTTGACTAGAGAAAACTTATCTTGGCATACATATATATATATATATATATATATTTGTTTGTATTAAATTTTATTTTATTAATTATTATTTTTTTTTTAGAAAAGGAGAAAGTTTCCCACCTAATGCTATTAGAAAATATGTAACTGAATACGTTAGAAAAGAAAAATTACAAAATCCCGAAAAAAGGGGTATAATAAAACTTGATAATAATTTAAAAGCTATTGTAAAAAATACTACTAACGATGAAACCACCTGGGAAGAATTATATAAACATTTTTTTGCTAATATGACACATTCCTACCAAATGACTATACCAGGTCAAAAACAGCTTGTAACTAAAGGAAAATTAGAGCCAATCGATATTCAAATTGCTAAAAGAACAGGCAACAAAAAGGTAAATATAATTTGATCATAGCAAATATATAATTAATTTATTCGGCAACCAATAATGAAAATATCTAGCTTAAATGATTACTGTGACACTTTGAGATTCCTTTGAATAGAGATAAGGTTTTTTCGTACTCCTCACATTCACTAAGCCACTAACACAGGGAAACAAAAAAGATCTTTTTATTTAGATTAATGATATAAAGAGGATGCAGCCAATAAGAAATAAAAAGCATCTATTTTGTTAACACTATTTAGGAACGTGTCGACTATGATCAACAAAGCCATCATCAGCCCTTCAAGAGTATATTTTATATTATTTGTTGATCATAGCCGAAACGTTTCTAAATAAAGAGTGTTAACAAAATAGATGCTTTTTATTTTTTATTGGCTGCATCCTCTTTATATCATTAATTTAATTATACAACAGCCACAATTCGTTATAGATCTTTTTTTTGTTGCCGGGGTATTTGAAGCTATTCCTGGATATTTGGGTAGCGCTGATTCCAAAAATGCCATCAGTTTTGCCTCATCACGTCTAGTTTTAGAGCTATAGAGAAATTTAAATTTTAATAAAAAATGTGATCTAAAGAGGTTCTAATTTTGAATTACCTGGATTTTTTAAGGCGTTACCCCTTAAAAATATGCAGATAGATGAATTACATAGAAATATAAAGTTTCAATTCAATCGGAGGTGATTTAGTGGCGCAGAACACGGCTAAAAGTTTAGAAGAATCGAATTTTTTTGAGTTTTTTTAACTTTGGAGCCCCCCAAATATAATTTTTTCCATCAAAAACATATATTGACGGTATTCTATAGTTATTTAGCTTTCCAAAAATCATTCATTCGTGAAAGTCTATTAATTATAAGCGCAATTATAAACGAAATAGTTAAATATATCTAAATAATTATAAGTTTACCCATTCCTTTCCTATTTTTACTGTCAGAGATGAAAGCGCCTAAAAGATAGGCAGCCAAAGTTTTTTCATCAAACTTTGATAACTGTTTTGTTTATAATTTCGTTAATTATAAACAGATTTCTACAAATAAATGATTATGGAAAGATAAAGAATATATATAATAATAATATATGTTTTCTGCATTAAGGGATGGAAATAATTTTATTAAAGGTGTCCAAAGTTGAAAAAAAACTGAAAAAAATTCGATTTTTCTAAATTTTTAGCCGTGTTCTGCACCACTAAATCACCTCCGATTGGACTGAAACTTTATATTTCTATGTAATTCATCTATCTGCATATTTTTAAGGCTTAAGGCCTTAAAATACCTAGATATTTCAAAATTAGAACCGCTTTAGAGCACATTTTTTATTAAAATTTAATTTTCTCTATATCTCTAAAAATAGACGTGATGGGGAAAAACTGATGGCATTTTGGAATCAGCACTACCTAAATATCCAGGAATGGCTTCAAATACCCTGGCAACAGAATCACTGTTTCCCTGTGTAATTTTGCAACGTCGGCTTGCCATCTCAGGAGTTTTGTCACATTTGTCAGACGAATCCCTATCAAAATTTCTTATTATTCAAGTTGCTAGATATTTTTTATTTATTATTATATATTATTAATATATTTAGAATTATAAATATATATTTATATAGCCTAATAAAATATATTTTTGAGAAAAAAGTGTAAAACAAACAAGTGTATTGATTTTTTTTTAAATTAGGTTACACTCATTAATAACTTGGAGATTTACGGCATCGATATTAAAGAATTCGCTAAAGATTGTCAACATGGTGTGGCCGCCAGTACCAGCATTGCAAATGTCCCAGGACGCAAAACTCCTCAATTACTTGTCCAAGGCAACCAAGTAGCATTTGTCGGCAAACTACTTATGGGTAATTTAATAATCTTAAATAAGCATCATACAAAAGACTTCAAAACAAGAAACAAAAAAAAATAACGTCTCTTTCATAGAGTACTTGACTTTTTACTTTCTCTTACCAGAAAGTACGCGATCATGTAAAAATTTCGATGTCGCGATTTTGATGAATATACAAGTTTTGAGGTGTCCTGAGTACAGAAAAGTGGGTCCCGCAAATTGGTCTGTCTATCTGCGAACAAAATATCTCAGCAACGAAAAGAGCTAGGAGGTTGAAATTTTATATTTGAGCTAGGCATCCCTCCAAGGAGTCAAAATAAGCTTTTGACCAAAATCCGCCAAAAAGTACTAGTACTACAATTGAAAGATTGTCGCTGGATCAGATGTTGGAGAGAATTTTGAGAAAATCGAAAACAACTGAAAAAGTACATCAGTAAAGTACTAGTTGGAAAGCAAAGGACCGGAGAATTAAAGCCAGCATTTGATGGACTCCTCTCACATCATCTTTAATTAGTAGATATTTCGACCCGCATCAAGCCTGGTCATCATCAGTACAAAAAAATGATTTGGTGGAAGACCCGTGTCAAACAATGTGGCACGATGCCGGTACTAATTAAAGATGATGTGAAAGGAGTCCATCAAATGCTGGCTTTTATTCTCCGGTCCTTTCTTTTTCCAAGTACTAATACTTTACTGATGTCCTTTTTCAGTTTTTTTCGATTTTCTCAAAATTCGCTGCAAATATTTTGATTAAAATTCATATATTAACTATTTTTTAGATGCTCTTTAAAAAGTATATGTTACAAGATGTGGATTTTATAGCTGGATAATCGTTAATATCGTTAATAGGTAAATAAAAGAATAGTAGCTAAAATTATTTCATTTATTGGCCCTCTAGGCTGTCGTTTCGGTCTTGGTCAAGACCATTCTCAGAGCTTGCGGGCTGTCAATATAGGCATACAATCAATAACTCAATCATATATTCCATGAACATTCGGTTGCAGATATTTAAAAAATATTAGTATAATGATTGAATTACAATTTAGAAAATACAAAAATTAATAAAATAAGTACAGGCCTGTACTCAACTAATTGGCTTATTTTATTAATTTTTGCATTCTCTAAATTGTAATTCAACCATTATACATATTAATATTTTTTAAATATCTGCAACCGAATGTTCATGAAATATATGATTGAGTTATTGATTGTATGCCTATATTGACAGCCCGCAAGCTCTGAGGATGGTCTTGACCAAGACCGAAACGTCACCACAGAGGGCCAATAAATGAAATAATTTTAGCTGCTATTCTTTTATTTACCTATTAAAAAGTATATCAGCAAAATTTTTCGTGGAAATCGTTAGAAGTACACTTTACTGATGTATTTTTCAGTTTTTTGCGATTTTCTCAAAATTCACTTCAACGATTTTGTTTAAAATTTCATAAATCAACTATTTTTTTGATGCTCTTTAAAAAGTATATCAGTGAAATATTTTATGAAAATTGTTTGGAGTACACTTTACTGATGTGGAGGCATTCGTAGCTCAGCGCCATCTATGAATCGCGGGGTCAAGTTTTGAACTTAGGTGCTAAGGGCAATTAAATATATCTCGACACAAAAAATCTGGTGTGACAAGCACAGTACACAACTTTCTCTTGCCGAAGGGTAAGAGAAAGTTGTTTGCCGTGCGACCAGTCACACCAGATTTTTTTCTAATGTTATCTCTTCCTTTATATGTAATATCTGGTAGTGAGAAAGTATTGTTTTATTTAAAAAAAAAAATGTTCTTTTCAATTTGTTTTATTGATCGCATTGTTTCTTATTTGTTTCAGAGAAATTTAGCATCCCAAAAAGAAATATACGTGGACTAGAATTAGCACCGAAGGAAAAAAAATGAAATTTGCCTACGACGCTTCTCAATAATACATTTTGGTTATTACATGATTATTTTTAAAACAATTAGATGTGTACTTTCATCGTATTTTTTTGAAAATATATCATAGAAAAATTGTCTGTTTAAAAATTGATTGTTATTTTTTTTTTTTTTTTATTAATATTTTTTCTTCCTATCTTTTCTAATAAAATATTTTTATTTTATATTATATTTTGACCAAGTTTCATATCCCAAAGGGTATGATGCATATTTTTTAATCAATAATTTTCTTCATTTAGATTAATATTTTGACCAAGTTTCAATTTCCTTCCCCTGTCTCCCGAAAGGGATAAAATATTAAATATTAATTTAATAAAATGAAATAATTTAAATTGTCGGCTGGCCAAACGGACTATTGTCCAAGCAAGGGCAGATACAAGGGAGATAAATACCCCCCTCGCCACCTTTTATGTTTGGCGACCCCGTGCTTAGTAAGCAAATCCAAAACAACTTTCTGCTAGGAAGGTTAAAAACTTTTTCAAATATAAAAATGAATTTATTGTTATTATTATTAATCAAATAATTCTTCTTCTATCTTAGCCTTATCTCTATGTGGGGTCGACAAAATTAATTTATAAAGAAATGAGACCGTAAAAAAGCAAGCCGACCCGTCTCACGGCCTGACGCTTGATATGAAAAAGGGGAAAAAAGGCTGACATAAAGGAAGGGAAGAAATTAAACCTTTGCTCGGGTAACTCGTGGTCGCCATCCACGCACTCACTAGAAGTGGGCCTCTGAGTGGAATTATTAAGAACAAATTTAAAGTAAGTTTTTCACTATAAACAGACCGACGAGTTCACCATTCTCTCGATAGATGGCTGACTAGTTAAAAGCACTGGACTCGGTAAATAAAAAATATTTTACATATTTAAAAAAAAAAAATATTCATTTGGCCGCGAGGGATTACCCCTCGGATCATCCGAACCTCGCACACCCGAAAAAAATTGTTTGGCTATTGCCCTGGTATTTTTTTTTTCAATATTGAAATTAAGTGTTTTTATTTATTCAATATTTTTCAGTTGAAAAAGTGAGAAGCATAGTTGCCATTTTTTTGAATTTTATTAGAATCAAGGCGCCGGATCGTTGACAACAAAATAGTTTTGTTTTATGTTTGATAAAAAAAAATAACATTTTCTTTCAAAATCAATAATGATATTATATAATCTTTAGTCTGTTTTTAGTTAAAAAATGTAATATTATAAAATGTAACAATAATGGGGTTGGGGGTGGGGGTGGGGTGGGGTGGGGTGGGGGGAAGGCTTCTAACCGCCGCTACGCGCCATCATTTGGCTTCACTTATTCAGTTGCCAATCAGCCATCATTGATTGTTATCGCATTTTGGACCGCGGTATAATATATCTCGTTAAAAATGCTTCTCCGATGCAACACTGCCTTTCGATCATATTTTCGCCATATAAATCGACCTTTTGGTGGATGGCTCTCATATTTCGTCTTAAAGGTAAAATTGAAATATTTTATTTTTCAAATGTTTTTTATAATAATGATGCTAGTTGGAGATCATTCAGATTTGTCTTTTCATTTGAAGAAATGTTTTCAAATACACTTTTCAATAAAATTTTTATTTCATGATAAAAAATCAATTATTTAATATATTTTTTTTTTATAAATAATTTGAATTAAAAGTAAAATCAAATTTAATTTAAATAAATAAATTCAGTAAAAAATATAACCTTTAAAAAAAGAAATATTTCTTTTAAATTCTCTAACAGGATTTCTCTTTGATTATTATTCCTAAAAAGACAATAGTTTTGATTTTAAATATTATTTTTTTAATTTTATTTAGATTTATCTCTCTCGCTCTCTGTTATTTTTAGAAATAATCATTTAATTATTTTTCTAAGAATAAATTTATTTACAAAAAATATTTCTTTAATAATTAATTAACCCATTTGCACTAATGAATCATATTGAATGCTGATTTGTGCTACACTCTAGTAGAGAAGTTTAGAATTATAACTATAATTTTAAAAGCCTCCGCAAGAGTGCAGCACAAATCTGATATTCCATTATTATAAATTCACAATAATCTAAATAAATTTTCATCTGACTGCCTGGGATCCGATGATTATAATTTCGAATTGCACAAGATTAAAAACAAAGAGGAGTGTTTTAGCTTTTGGCGTCAACCCACTCCAGACACACTCTTCTAATATTCTATTCTTCTGATACCTAGATTCAATTTTTAATACAAATTTATAAAAAACGAATCAATATTAGGACTACAATATATAATAGTATTATGTATTATATGTATAATAGCAATCTATTGATAATAATTTAATTTTTTGTCATTTTTTTTTTAATTATGCAAAAATAGAGTTTTAGAAATTCCATTTAAAAATCAAATTATTTGCTTGGCCATCCCTCCCCTACATTCCCCTCACCAAAGGAGTGGGAGTAAATTTCAAGCGCTCTAACAATGAGATTGTTTTCTTTCTAGGCCATTTCCCCTTCCCAAGCGCCTTGTTGCCCTCCCCTCTCACCGTCTCAGCAGTGGCGGCGTCTCTCACCACCCCTCCGCTGCTAGACGAGAGGACGCCTACACGCCATTGATACCTTCTCCCCCCGTTCCTCGAAATTTCAGGTAAATTTTATATTTTTAAAATTCTTTTTGCATATAAATGATTCTTTTAATTACTTTTAAACATTTTTATATGAAAATTTAAAAAAGTTTTAATATTTCGATTAAATATTCAAATTAGTATTAAAAGAAACAAAATTGATAAATCGTTTTAACAAGATCAATTTATGATTTTGATATTAAATGTCGATTTCAACTTAATAGTTGAAAGACCTACCTCCTTTAACATTAAGTGAAATTAATTATTTTTTATACTAACAACGAATTTTTTTTTTTCAAAACAGGAAACCAACTAACAGCAACGGTTTATTCACCCATCGATAATTGCCAATTGCGAGGACTGTAACCAGCCATCTTGGCTTCTTCTCTTCAACAATACCCTGGTGATTATTTTTAATTCAAACAATAAGACTT
>JAKCPI010012905.1:0-18738 GCA_023213315.1 Euborellia annulipes | reverse complement strand
TCTCGACAATTGGGAGATCTTAACATTTTTAAGAAAGTCAAGAGTGGTCAAGTCGATTTGGAACCCACTGTATTAGAATAACCTGAAAGGGTAGTGAGTCGCTGTGAATCGAAGGTCTTGAAAATTCAGAGATTGACCAAGTTAATGAATATTTGTGGTAGGCCTATATTTCTTTATATATATGCTGTATACAGTTTACTAAGCTTAAATTATAAGGTTAGAATTATTATCGATGATAAATGTTGACGATGGCTTGATTTTTATACCCCTGTATTTTTGATTACAATATAGGAAAAGCTAAGAGGAGTGAAAGACAAAAATTAACCTTATTCGGTGTCGGCAGACGCGTTGGCAATTATGCCGACACCGATACCTCTTAAATTTGCCGTCTCCGAAACCAGAGCCCTTCTTTGGGTCGTCCGATAAACAATATCGACACTGATTATTTAAATTACCAAGTTCTCTCTTCCTCTTTCAATTGATTTGTTTCTTCTTCAATGGAAATCTTCCCCCATCAGTTTTCTTTAAATTCATCAGTCCATTCAGACTTAGGATGCCAAAATGGGGGCTTAGTATTAATTGTTGTTGTTTGTAGATGGCCGTAAGGAAATTCAATTTTATCCCGTTGCCAAAAATAAATAATTTTGGGTAATATCCGTTTATTTGTAGACATTTCGATCCAGTGAGATGGAATCATCCTCAGTACAAGCAACAGATGTTTTGCAAATCGTCAATTTCTTCCATCCAAAATGACATAATAGCTGAGCATTCGATGAATGGAATTTTATAATCTCATAATACGCAAAATTATTTATTTTTGGCGCCGACAGTGCTTATAATGAAATTGCTTAGTATTAATGGCTTGTCAACAGAGAATTTCAGTCAATTACATTTCCCATTGAAATTTTCACATAGATCACCACTGCTAGAGGGGCTCGCTGGTGTAGTGAGCTAGGGTATTGGCCTCTGCAAAGAACATCCCTGTTCAAATCCTTGGCGTGCGGGATTTTTCATTAAATAAAAATATTTATTTAATGTAAACAAATCCTCAAGCAGGCATCTTGATTGGAATATAGGATCTCACCACAATAGCTCCCAGGCAACTCTACGAGGAGAGGGAGTTGCTGTGACATCCCGTTCTGTGGAAGGGACGTAAAGAAGGTTCCCTCTCAGTGATGGATTCTTCGAAAGGAGCAGGCTACACGCCGATGCTGAGGGAGTCCCTCCTCAAACTAGGACATCCTCCATAGCATAGAAGAGGTTGGATATAAGGAGCCGGTTGGAACCAGAAATAAGGATTAGTTCACTAGCTAGAAACGAACGAAGGAGGAGGAGTTAGAGATAGGAAATGATGTAACTTCACTGGGTGCCGGTAGATGGCTACGGCCAGAGGCCGGTTGGGTTTGAGGTGTGTGTCTTCGTGCACGAAAGCACCTGGGGTAAATAAAAGGAGATTCCGATAGAAATTTCAAATGATCACCACCGCTTAAGCTTATTTTTTTTTTGAACATCTTCTTTGACAGCCGTCCTTATTTTTCTAAATTAAGTTCGAGAATCGAACCTTGGCCTTCTAGCACAAGAGGCGATATCTCTACCCAAGTGCCAATTCTTTTATTCATATTTAATTTTTCTTCAGACTGACTAATAGATTTCGATTTAGACTGATTTTTCTGAACTTGAATTGCTTTAATCTTTAGTTATAATCGCCCCCATATTAAATTTGAAATATAATTAATTGTTTTTCATTTTAAGTATTTTTCCATATAATAGTGCATCGCATCCGACAAGCGTAAAATTGAAGTAAACGGAGTGTAACAAATCGAGGAGAGAGAGAGAGTACGAGAGAAGAAGAAGCAATTTTGACAAATTGAAGGAATTTCGAGCTCTTGAGGATTCACTGGCCTCAATATTGACTACATCCAAAGGCAAGAGAGAGAGAGAGAGACAAATTTCGTTGCATTATATAAAGATGGCAACGAATAAATTTCTAAATTGCTCTCCTCTCGCTTCTTTAGTCGTTTCGAATTTCATCCTATTGCTTATATATTTATGAATCAAAAAATATGACGAAAAAAAATCTTATATTAACTTCAAACTAATATGAAAAGAGTCACGAAGCTCTTTCGCTTTCAAGTCGACCTTTTTTTTTTTTTATCGACAAACTATAAAATTTATAAATCCACCTTATAAACTCCAAATACACACACACACACACATATACACATTCAAAAAAGTAATCTATTCAAATTCATGATTAATACTATTTATGAATAATTTATATAATAAATTTTGATTAAGCTTTAAATATGTAAATTATTATGTCAAAATGTGATAAAATATTATATAGGATAAAAATGTTTAATGAATATCTATAAACCCAAATAAACACGCGCACATGCACATACAATAGGTGATAAATAGGTTATTAATATTACATTCAAATTGGCATTTTTATTCCAAATAATTTCCTCTTGTTTAAATGATGATTTTTTCTTTTACCTTTTTTAATGTAATTAATATTTATACGTTGGCCTATAAACAACAAATTAATCTCATGCCCTCGGGGCTTGGCGTAGAGGTTAGCGTGCTAACCTCGTATACCAAACGTCGCGGGTTAGGGACCCCAGGCAGTCCGATGATTTTATTTAAGCCACTTGGATACCAAATGGCTTAAATAAGAATGTCTGGACCCCAAATAAATATATTTTATATAAATACGAGTATCGTTTAAAGTCTTAAATGTCTTAAGTTGCCGAAAAGACTGTGTGTATGTGTGTGTGAATGTGAGTGTGAATGAGAAAAAAAGTGTGAGTGTTTATAAATTATAAAATAATTATGGGGAACAAAAAAAAAATCATTGTGTGGTTTTATGAAACCACGATGCAAGTGAAACTTTTTTTTCAGATCGTAGGCGTTTAACTGAAAATTTCCAGAAAATTATTCAATTAAGGGTATAATATCAATTTAAAAATTGAATAATTAAATCTCACAATTACCTTTTATAATTCGTCATATATATTAAATTTCAACTTTCCAATTTTTGTCGTCACGGCTTGTGACGTCATGGCTTGTAGCGTCACGGATTTTGACTTGTAACGCGACATGCTGATAGACGAGCGAAAAAATTAAAGAGGATCAAATAAAAGTTTCACTTTAATAAAAAAAAATTTGGTTCGAAATCAGGAAATAGACCTTGTCACGTTAAAAGACCAGCGGCTGTGTAGACGATGCAGCCAACATCGAATTTTTATTTATTAAGAAAAAAATCGATTTCGGTAGAAAGAATTCAATTGCCTCTTCTTAGAATCGTCGTTCATTTAAAATAAGAGAAAATAAAAATAGGATTTTGTTAGCTGTCAATTTGGTTGCTTGCTAGCAGGCGCACACTGAGGAAATCTCCTCCTAGATTGCTTGTGTTGACTGATTGCATATCTGGCTGCTGCCTACACACTAGCACTATGTTTGTGCATTTGGGCAATCAAAGTACCTCTCCTCTTGATTGTTTTCTTAAACATTTAAGTTATTCAGTCGTTATGCTCGTACTATATAAATTATTATTATTTTTTTTTTATTTATTTACCCGTTTAAGCCATAAGCCATTGGGTTAAAAATGGATATAAAAATACAAAATTCATATAAATTATTTTAAAAATCTAAAAAACAATAAAAATTTTAAATAAAAATTCTCTTAAATTTGCCTTTGATTTGAATCTAATCACTGCTATCTTTGTATAATTGACTCAATCTGGTTTCATGGGACGTTGCTATATAAATTAATTTAAACAGGAGAAGGAGCTGGTTCAGCCAAAAATAAAAGCCTCCGATTTATTACAATTCAAAGAGACGTTTCGGGGGAATTTTATTTACCCATCTTCAGTTCTTCAACATTGTTAAGGTCCGCGTCTCGAAAAACCGTTAAAGCACTATTGACTCGAGGCGGCACCAGATGGCGTTAGTGTTCCCCCATAGGAAAACACGTAACTTGTTGCATTTAATTCTAGACTTTCCAGCTAATTAATTAAAGGCAAAAAATTAATTATTTTTTAACACAATGATTACTAATTTAATTATCTACAACTTATAGAGCTCCTTTTTTTAAAATATCTTTTATTTAATGCGATTAATCTAAAAAAAAAATTTTTTTTTCGAAAATCAAAAAAAAGGGCTTCTATAAGTTGTAGATATTTTAAATAGCTTTAATTTAAAAAAAATTTGAGGTCGATAGCTTCAAAATTGTGGCAGCTGGAAAGTCCCAAAATTAGCACCCCGAGACGCGCACCTTAAAGTCCCGGAGTTGGTCGTTAGGGCAATACATGTAAATTATGTATCATATAAATGCTGGCGAGGGAGAATGATTGACTTAATAAGTGAGAATGATTGATTCTTACTTAATAAGTATGACGGGCCAACTCGCCAGCACTTATATGATACATAATTTATATGTATTCCTTGCCAACTCCGACTTTACATTTTGATGATGAGATTTTTACCGCTCTCTTTTTACTAAACTGAGTCTTTTATTTTTGATTTTTATTTTATTTTATTATTTTTTGCCTTCTCCTGTCTAAAGAAAAACAGCCACTGACTTCATTGATTTGATTAAATTAATATAATTTTCTCTCTCTTACATATATATATATTTTTAAAATATTGATTCATGTCGAGATATTGACCTCCTGAGTCTAAAAAGTGTGTCCCGCAAATTGCTCTGTCTGTCTCTCTCTCTCTG
The DNA here is from genome assembly GCA_023213315.1 of Euborellia annulipes. Classification (NCBI taxonomy): domain Eukaryota; kingdom Metazoa; phylum Arthropoda; class Insecta; order Dermaptera; family Anisolabididae; genus Euborellia; species Euborellia annulipes. Next base: position 14,009 of record JAKCPI010012905.1, on the reverse strand, counting down.
CGTTTGTATGTCTCTGTCAGTCTATGTTGAATTTAAAGTAAGAAGGAAATGAGCTTGCTACAGTACTACTGTAATTTAAATTAAAAAATAATTTCTTTTCTTCAAATGGGAAATGAAATTTTAATCCTTATGTTCTCTCTCTCACACACACATGGCATTCTCACATAGACGAATATACTGTATATAGATATACTTTTCTACATGATTTTTTTCTTTTTGATACAGGTCGACGACGGCTCTAGACCTGGTCATCCTTTGTGCTTCATTCAGTGAGGCTGAGGAAGGCGTTTCTGTTAGACGTGATTCGGGAGCTGGTCGGTTTTTCAGAATCCCTTCAATTTGGTGAGTAACTCTTAAAATTTTTACAATTCTAATTTTTTTTTTAAATTCAATATATAAATCTTTGACAAATTCAAAGTGTTAATTATTAAAAATCTAACAAAATGGTATAATTTTATTGAAAGCATATTTACTAATGCAAAGGAAGTACTTTTATCTGAAACGTTTTGAGATTAATATGGAGGAAAAATAAATGTTAAGAACATTTTTTAATTTTTTATAAAGAAACAAAATTTTCAGCAGAAACCGAAACCGAATTTCGGCTTCAATTTTAGTTTCGGCCGAAACCGAAACTTGTTCTAAACTTTTTCTTAAAAATATCTTATACAAAATTCATAGCATTTTACCTCTTTTTTTTTTTTTAGTAAATTTCCCCTAGTGACTCATAGGCTATACGAGTTTCATCCCATCTTTTCAAACTCAGGTTTCGGCCAGGCCGAAGTTTCGGTTGATTTTTGGCCGAAACAGAAACTTCGGTCGGTTCTTAATTTTTACTTTCTCGTACCCTATATATGATTTTAATAATAATACATTTATTATCTATTTCGATTTTCTATTCCTATTTGACTAGCTTCAGAGATAAATAATTTGATCAACTTTTGGTACATTTCTATAAAAAAAAAATAACATTTTACTACCGGAAACTAAATATTTAAAAAATCTGGGGTGACAAGCACAGAACACAATTTCAATTTACCTAAGGTAAGAGAAAATTGTGTGCTGTTCGTCACACCAGATTTATTTAATTATTCTTTTAAATATTTTTTTCCCTTATTGTTTTTTAATTTTTCTCATATTTATTATTCAAAAATAAAACATAAATACACAAACTAATCGCCATCTGAATACATAGATATATAATAATAACCAAGCCAAAAAAAAAAGATTTATTTTTAATAGCTTAAGATAATATCTTAATCAATGAAATTTAATTCCCTCTCACAACCATCCACACACACTAGCTTTTAATTTTATCAAAACATTTCACCGGAAGCTGATTTATCACATTTTCGATGACACCTTTAAAAAAAAAAAAAAAAAAAAAAAATTTAAATGATAAAAGAAAAAAAAATCAATTTCTAATATCCATCAAAAGCATTTTCGAGTTAATAGCTTATTTCGTTCTTTTATTACGCATAAATAGCCAGCCGTCTAAGTTGAGTTAACATTTAGCATTTCGATACTGTAATCAAGGGATAGTAACAGTAGCATTAAAATTAATGATATAGGTATTTCAGCTTTAATAGTCCGGGTATAAGGCGGTGTCATACAGAGAGGGAGCTATTTAGGGGTACTTTATTTAATATTCTAATAAGAAACGTTAAACCTTAAGTTTGATGCATATAATTGGACCTATTAAATCAACTTAATAGAAAATTTAACATTATCTTTTTTTTTTTTTTTTTTTTTGATGGGGAGGGAGGAATATATCAGAGTTAAAAAAAGTATTTATTACAATCCTTAAGCTTATCTTTAGTATAATGCCATTATTTAGAATAATAGTCTGAATTTAAGTAATGACAAAGATTATGTAATGCCTACTGTGTGAAGTTTATTTACTTCAATCAATTGAAAATAAATATCTTCTAAATGTGCATTTTTTATTTATTTTTATTTTTATTTATTTATTCTTTAAAATGTACATAGGGCCTCAGGCCCCCTTAGTGTACACTAAGTTCTACTCGAATGAAAAATACTCAAATAAAGGGTCGTTCACATATTACGTAACGCGTTAAGGGGGTAGGGGTCTGGACAAAACGTTACTAATTATGACATGGGGGGAACCGGGGGTTTCTCTAAGTGTGACATAACAATTCAATGTTGAATTTATAAAATTTTTTGAGTTTGAAAAGATGAAAAAAAAAAGGTGAAATGTGATGAATTTTATATAGGGGATTTTCGGTTTCGAGGAGGGGGAGGTCTATGTTGTGCTTATAGGGGGGCTGTTTGTATATGACTGTGACAGGTGGGGAACTAGAATATCGTCAAAAAAGGCGTGACGTAAGATGTGGACGACCCCTAACCCGGTTACAAAAAAAAAAAAACCTCTGGAAACCCTGAGTTAAATAAGAAATTAATAATCCAGCGTTGTAGAGGAAATAGGAAATCCTTGTGTATTTCGTCCAGCGATAATTTTCTAATGTAACGAAGAATTTAAATTTGTTAGAAAAAAAATGAGCAACGCAGCTAGTTTTATTTCATTTTATTAGTAAAAACCAGGGCCGACGTTTCGGTCTCTTATGGGACCATCTTCAAGGCTATTAACGATGAAGAAATAACATTAATAGATATAACCCTGGTAGGAATTGCCAATGCTGACAATTGGCCGAACCTTGGGCCAGTTGTCATTTGCCGAGCCTTGAGTAGTGACCATTGGGCCAAGCCTGGTCCGAGGCTTGGTCCATTCGTCTTCCCAAGGCTCGGTTTAATACTATTGGGCCAAGCCTGGTCCGAGGCTTGATCCAAGGCTTGGCCAAATGGTATTATATTATTAAACCGAGCCTTGGGAAGACGATTGGACCAAGCCTGGACCGAGGCTTGGCCCAATGGTCACTACCCAAGGCTCGGTTTAATAATATAATACCATTGGGCCAAGCCTCGGTCCAGGCTTGGTCCAATCGTCTTCCCAAGGCTCGGTTTAATAATATAATACCATTGGGCCAAGCCTTGGATCAAGCCTCGGACCAGGCTTGGCCCAATAGTATTAAACCGAGCCTTGGGAAGACGAATGGACCAAGCCTGGACCGAGGCTTGGCCCAATGGTAATATATTATTAAACCGAGCCTTGGGTAGTGACCATTGGGCCAAGCCTCGGACCAGGCTTGGCCCAATGCTTAATTGCCCCATCATGTAATTAAAAAAAAAAAAAATTAAATTAAATCAAGTACTATTAATTGAAAAAAACAGTAATATATATTTTAAATCTGGTGATTGTTTGATAAAGTTTATTTAGCTAAAATAAAAGGCAAATCAAATAGCTTAAAAGAGAGTCATATCAATATAACAACTGTGTACGAGAGTGTAAAGGCGTAAAGGCATTGACAAATGACAAACAAAACCAAAAAGCTCGAGTTCAAATCTCTCGAGAAACAACTTTTTTTTCCTCGAGGCTTGGATCGACCATCCATTTTTTTGTTTTCCAAGGCTTGGGCCAACCTTGGTTTTTTTGATTCTCGAGGCTTGGGCCAACCTTGTTTTTTTTGATTCCCAAGGCTGGGTACATTGTTATCATTCCAAGGCTTGGACCAAGCCTAGCCCAATGGTTAGACAAGGCTTGCGCCAAACCTCGCCCAATGCTCGGCACGATTGGTCCAAGCCTGGTCCGAGGCTTGGCCCAATTGTGTGTTCCTACCAGGGAATCAATTACAATAACAAAAATTTTCATTTTCATTTTTTTTTTAAATATAATTATCCAAGGTTACTGTCTGAAATAAATATAAATATAAATCTTCGCCAAGTTGTATTTGGCATACATACCATCAATTGCAAACGTATTGAGACTAAAGCCCGATAGTTAGGCAGCCCAAATGGCACACGTTCACTAAACTTTTTTTTCTGATTAAAACATTGAAATTGAAAAATTTATTAAAAAGGGTCTTTTCGGCCTATTGTCTGCTTTGAAAAAGGTATTTGTCACACAGACAAGCTGTCATTTGGGCTGCCTAACTATCGGGTATTAGTTTCAATACGTTTGCAATAGATGGTACATATATATCTATATTTATATTAGAAATTAACCTAGGCAATTATAAAAAAAAAAATGAAAATGAAAATCTTATGTAATTGTATTTGATTATAGGCCTATCTATTAATGCTATTTCTTCATCGTTTGTGGTCCTGAAGATGGTCCCATATGTGACCGAAACGCCGGGCCTGGTTTCTAATAATAAAAAGAAATAAAACTCGCTGCGTTGTTCATTTTTTTTTCTACCAAATTTAAATACGAACATTCAGCTATACGTATACCTCCTTTGCTTAGCAGAGAATGAAATGTAATTTAAAGAATAGGTTTTTGGAAAAGTTGATCTTACTTTGAACCTCTTGTTTTCTGAATCGCTTGGATTTGCTTATTTACCTGAAACAAAAAATTAAATTAATTAGAAACAAAAAATATAGGCGTTATTTTTATATAGTAGGCTAATATTTAGGGATTATATTTTTAAGTAAAACCAATCTAATCTGTTTTATTCTTTCCCAAAAGAAAAAAAAATTGAGAAAAACTCAAATTATATTTGTAAAAATTATTTTTATTATTAAGGCATATGAAGGCGAGATAAAAAAAATTAGTTTAAAAGAAACCAGTAGGAAATTGGAACGACAAGTGAGGAGAAAGAGGAAGTTTGAGGGAGAGAGAGGATGTCAAATGGAAGCGTTGTTGGAGGGGGGGAGGGAGGGGGGAGGTTTAGGTTTATCACCACCGCCGCGTCGCATGGCATTAGCCCAAAAATCTTCCCAACCACAGGAACCCCCCACCCTCTTCCCCCGGAATCCCATCTCATCCTCTGGGATAAATAGGCAACAGGCAGACAGCCGGGAAAAGGGTTCAAAACGGAACGGGATAATCTAATACAGTCAAGACTTGGGGACCTATAGAGTTGCCGGATGTCAAGCACTGATCAAAGAAAAAGCCTTTTTTTGTGTGTGCGCGCCCCACCTATAAAGGTATAAAATATCGGATTGATTTCAAGCCGTTCCATTCGTTTAAATTTGATTTTAATATTTAATCAAACTCAGGGCACGTAGAGGGTTATATTATTATTTCGAAAGGAAGTCGAAAAGAGTCAAGAAGGATTGCTTGGGGGGTGAGGTGGGGGTAAATATAAATTAACCTAGAAGAAGAAGAAGACGAAAAATAAGGGGAAATTTATTTTTATTATTAAAAATGAATATTAAAAAAAAAAAGAATAAGAAAAATAAGTAAAAGAAATACGTAATGAATTTTTTTTGTTTTCTTCGCTTATCGACTTTTCATTATTAAAATATTTTTTCTAAACAAGGTGCATATGAAAATCAAATTTATTTTTTCTAAATCAACGATTTATAATGAAAAAGGGAAATGCCTATGACTTGCAGAGTGGAAGGAAATTTGAGATTTTATTACTTTCTTTTACCTATTCTCGGTATACACTGATCAATAAAAACGTAATATTTTGTTTCTTTTTTAAGAAGACCTATTTTAATCTTATTTAATCATAATATAATTTATTAAACATTTAACATGTAATAACTTATACATTTCTAAGTAAATTTAATACAAATCCATATCATTTTAATAAATAATTACAATTTCAATAAAACAAAAACAAAAATGTCGATTTTCAATTTTTTGGACAAATCAACATAATCTCGCTATATTTCGTTATTATTTTGGTTTTTATAAGAATTTCAAATAAAATAGACAGAGAAAAACTGAAATGGAAAGATTATTTTAAAATGTTAATGAAAAAAATTTCGACATTTTTGTCTTTGTTTTATTTTAAATTTTATTTATTTATTAAAATAATATGCATTTGAGTTAAATATTAATAATATTTAAGTAATTGTTATACTGGATGTGAGTATTAACTGGACGCTGTTACGCATTAGTGTGTCAAGCGCCACCTACCGAGTTTTGAGAAAATTAACATTAAAGTTTTTTGTTTTCATTGGATTATATAAGCTTATAATTTTTTTTTTTTTTTGTCAATTGTGCAAATAACATTAAATATAAATTTTTTTAGGACATATTTCATAAAAAATACTATTAATTATAGCATTTGAAACAATATTCCGTGCTTAACTCAATTTTTAATTTTTTGGCGCTTGACACACTAATGCATAACAAGGTCAAACTATAGTTGCGTGGAATGGAGTCAGCCAAGAAAAATAAAAAACAAATTTATTCTGTCGACGTTTCGAGCGCCCGACGCGCTCTTCCTTGGGACAGTACCATCAATACCATCTGTAATATTTGACACATACTGTCCCGAGGAAGAGCGCGACGGGCGCTCGAAACGTCGACAGAATAAATTTGTTTTTTATTTTCCTTGGCTGACTCCATTCCAAGCAACTATAGATAATATTTAAGTTATTTCATATTAAATGTTTAATAAATTACAGTATCATTAAGATACATTAGAACAGTTCATTTTAAGAAGAAACAAAATGTTACGTTTTTATTGACACGCAGTGTATATGTTAATGTACAGGATGTATTGATAGAAAGAGAAATGTCATATCAAAAATTCGATGTCGAGATTTCGATGGATATACACGTTTTGGGGTCTCTCCCCTGAGTCCAAAAAAGTGGGCCGGAAATTGGTCTGTCTGTCTGTGAACAAATTATCTCAAGAACGAAAAGAGCTAGGAGGTTGAAATTTTATATTTAAGTTAGGCACCCCTCTGGAACGTAACGCGAAGCTTTTGAACAAAATCGGCCAAAAAGTACTATCACTTTACTGATGTACTTTTTCGAATTTTTTAGCTCTAACGATTTTGATTAAAATTCATAAATCAATTATATTTTAGGTCCTCTTTAAAATGTGTATTCTCATTTTGTCCTCAAAAGCTTTTGAAGCGCACTTTAATTTACTCTTGTATTAAAAAAAATCTGGTTTGACAAGTACAGAACACAATTTTCACTTACCAAATGTAAGAGTAACTTGTGTGCGCTACGACCAGTCACACCAGATTTTTTAAAAGAGGAAAATAAAAATAAATTTCTTCTCCCACTGAAATTTTCAGAAAACTTCATATTACATTTTTACAATTTCTCTGTTGCTATTAATCTAAAAATTCATCCATTTGGGTAGAGAAAGTAAAGTTCAAATGATCAATCAATATTTGGGTCTAGAACTTGGAGCGAAACTTCTTATCTCTGGAAATTATATTGAAATCTTCGACTGTCATCTTCGTTGTAAAACTTATTTTCAGTAAAACAGTCATTTTACTTTCTCTTACCTATGTATATATGTAATATATATATAGAGAGAAAGTATTGGATTCATGTCAAAAATTCGATGTCGAGATTTTGATGGATCTTCACGTTTTGAGGTCCCCTGAATCCAAAAAAGTGGTTTTCGCGACATGGTCTGTCTGTGTGTGGGTGGGTGGGTGGGTGTGTGTGTGTGTGTGTTCAATTTTAAGCATGAAGGAATTGAGCTACGAGGTTGAAATTTTATATTTTAGTTAAACACCCCCGGGACCGGAAAAATAAGCTTTTAATCAAAATCGGCCAAAGAGTACTAGTACTTTACTGATGTACTTTTTCAGTTTTTTTCGATTTTCTCAAAATTTGCTCCAACGATTTTTTTAAAATTCAAAAATCAATTATTTTTTAGATGCTCTTTCAAATGTATATTCTCATTTTGCGATTGAAATCTTCTGAAGACCACTTTACTCTTGTATTTCATAGGGAAGATAGGAGAAATGGTTGCCATGGTAACAAAATATAAATATTTTCCCATACTTATAAATTTTACATCTGAATTCAAATGTTCCGTACTGTCATGTCGGGAACTAAATATATGTCGACACAAAAAATCTGGTGTGACAAGCACAGAACACAACTTTCGATTACCGAAGGTAAGAGAAAGTTGTGTGCTGTCGCCAGTCACAGCAGATTTTTTTGATATTTATTTATAAAAAAAGAAAAATCTGGTGTGACTGGCGCACAGCACACAACTTTCTCTTACCTTCGGTAATCGAAAGTTGTGTACTGTGCTTGTCACACCAGATTTTTTGTGTCGACATATATTTAGTTCCCGACAGTACGGAACATATGAATTCAAGATGTAAAATTTATAAGTATGGGAAAATATTTATATTTTGTTACCATGGCAACCATTTCTCTATCTTCCCTATGAAATACAGAGTAAAGTGGTCTTCAGAAGATTTCAATCCCAAAATGAGAATATACATTTTAAAGAGCATCTAAAAAATAATTGATTTTTGAATTTAAAAAAAAATCGTTGGAGCAAATTTTGAGAAAATCGAAAAAAACTGAAAAAGTACATCAGTAAAGTACTAGTACTCTTTGGCCGATTTTGATTAAAAGCTTATTTTACCGGTCCCGGGGGTGTTTAACTTAAATATAAAATTTCAACCTCATAGCTCAATTCCTTCATGCATAAAATTGAACATACACACACCCACACACCCACACACCCACACACCACACACCCACCCACACACAGACAGACCATGTCGCGAAAACCACTTTTTTGGATTCAGGGGACCTCAAAACGTGAAGATCCATCAAAATCTCGACATCGAATTTTTGACATGAATCCAATACTTTCTCTCTATATATATATTACATATATACATAGATAAGAGAAAGTAAAAAAATCATCAATAGATTCATATTAGTCCCTTAAGCCAACTTTAAATCTTTTCTCGAGGATTGGGAGAGAAAAAAAAGACATTCTGTTTTAAGAAGCTTATTCTCTAGTTAAGATTTATTATGACTGCTTATGGTGTTTAGTAAATCGAAGTAAAAAAGTAATAAATTGTATCTAGGCTCTTTAGTTTCGAGCGATTAGATCCTTCTTTAAATGGTTGGCAGACACAGAATAAGTAATAGTACTTCCGTATGAGATCATTTATAGATGCATTTAAAAAACCATATTTGTTTTTTATTTTTTTTGTTTAACTTTTTTGACATTTTTATCATCTTTAAAAATATATAGTGGTAAGTTAAAGAGACTAGAAATTATTTTAGTATTTAAAAATTTTTACAATTTCATCAAACACTTAAAAAATAGTTAGTGGAAGATCCAAGGGCGGATCCAGAGGTGTTTCTCGGGGGGGTAATCTGGTGTGACTCGTCGCACACCACACTATTTTTTTTTAATTTCGATAATTTAAAAGCGCATTCTGTACTTGTTTGCCAGAATATAAATACACATCAAATTTTTAAGTATTAATTTTAAAAATTTTACATTAAAAATAATTTTTTTTGCGAAAAAAGGTATTTTTTCGAATCTCGGGGGGGGGGTAATTACCCCCTTTACCCCCCCCTGTATCCGCCCTTGGGAATATCCTGGTTTAATTCTCTTGGAATAACGTCAAGACTTTTGATTCGTGATTCAAAGATCAATGGTTTAAAATTTGTCTATTTTAGGAAAAAATGACTGTAGTCGCTTGTTTATTAAGGTTACCTTTCTTCTAGCTACCGGACACGAACTAATTTATGCAACCCATGGCATTTTTTTTTTTAAATTTTTCTCTCGGTCACTGAGGCTATTTAGTGAATTATCGTATATTTTGTTTATTTATTATACTGATTCAAAGGCAACCAGGGAACGTTCTCGGTGATATTCATCCAAACTTCCACTGTACTTGGCATTGCTTGACTGCAACGATCTGGGTGGCTGTTACTCTACTGTTGCCAGAGGCCCCTTAGTACTCTTTAGCTTGTATATAATTACTAGGGTCCGACCGAAACAAGATTTTCAGCCGAAACCGAAACCGAAACCGAATATTCGGCCTCAACCTTAGTTTCGGCCGAAACCGTAACCGAAACCGAAACTTGTATTTCCTATAAAAATTTTTTTTTCATTTTACTTTTTTTTTTTTTTTTTGAATTTTTTTTTTCCCTCCCGTGAAAATCATTTTTTTTTTTTAGGGAGACTAAAATTTTTTTCTCCCTCAATAGGCCAGTCAATATCGACATTTAAATCGCAAAACGTAAAGTATTCCTGCATTTTTGGTATGTTATTTGGACCCCTTGGGGGAGTGCGAAACCACATTTTGCAATTAAAAAAAAAAGTTGTGCTTCCCGCGTAGTACGAGAAAAACTGCGTAATTTTCGCACTTTTTTCAGTTTTTGCAGTTTAATTCAAAAACTATGGGCTTTTTGACATTTGTTGCTTATAGCATTTTTAAAGTATATTAAATTTGAAACAATTCAAGCCAATTTGCAGCTCCGTATCTCTAATAGTTTTTGAGATATGATAATTGAAAAATGTACAAGATTTTCACAAATGTTACAATTTTCAGTTTTGCTTATGTTTAAAGCCGAACATCGGCTTAACCGCTCAAGTTTAGAGAAAAGTTGTGATAAATTGCGTTTTAGCACATTTAATTACCTTTCATTTAAGCGCAGTACGGGGTCAGTAACCCTTGTAGTTTTCTTGTAATCGTAAAAAAACAAAAATTGCAGTAATAGTCCAGTCACATTAAATTCGCAAACCCCCAAGTAACGCTGCATTTTTGGTATGTTATTTTGACCCCTTAGGAGAGTGTGAAACCACATTTTGCAATCAAAAAAAAGTTGTGCTACCTGCATAATACGAGAAAAATTTCAAAATTTTCGGACATTTTTCAGTTTTTGCTGTTTAATTAAAAAAATATGGGCTTTTGACATTAGTTGTTATTATCATTTTTAAAGTGCATTAAATTTCAAACAATTGAAGCCAAACCACACCTTCTTAAGTTTAATAGTTTTTGAGATATGATACAATTTCATGTAGGGCTATTTAAAACTTGTATTATTGGAATTTTTGTTTTTTAAGTTTATAGGAGAACTATAAGAGCTAATGACCCCGTTTTGCTCTTAAATGAAAGGTAATTAAATGTGCTAAAACTCAATTTTTCACAACTTTTCTCTTAGCATGAGCCGTTATGTCGATATTTGGCTTTAAACATAAATAAAATTAAAAATTCTAAAATTTCTGTTGTGTTTCAAGCCCAATATCGACATAACGGCTCATGCTAAGAGAAAAGTTGTGAAAAATTGAGTTTTAGCACATTTAATTACCTTTCATTTAAGCGCAAAACGGGGTCATTAGCTCTTATAGTTCTCCTATAAACTTAAAAAACAAAAATTCCAATAATACAAGTTTTAAATAGCCCTACATGAAATTGCATCATATCTCAAAAACTATTAAACTTACGAAGGTGTGGTTTGGCTTCAATTGTTTGAAATTTAATGCACTTTAAAAATGATAATAACAACTAATGTCAAAAGCCCATATTTTTTTAATTAAACTGCAAAAACTGAAAAATGTCCGAAAATTTTGAAATTTTTGTCGTATTATGCAGGTAGCACAACTTTTTTTTGATTGCAAAATGTGGTTTCACACTCTCCTAAGGGGTCAAAATAACATACCAAAAATGCAGCGTTATTTCGCGTTTGCGAATTTAATGTGAAATTTGACTGGACTACAAGTGCAAATTATTTGACCTTTTTTTTTTTTTTTGCATGCGAGTCTCATCCCATTTTTTCAGACTCTGGTTTCGGCCGGCCGAAAGGTTCGGCCACTTTGGCCGAAACCGAAACTACGGCCGAAACCATGATTTTTGGCCGAAACTGGCCGAAACCGTAACCGAAACCGAATATTCGGTCGGTTCCTAATAATTACATATTAAAAAAAATATTTATGTTCATTTAGGAAGATGTTCCTTGAAAGGCTATTTATTATTAATCTATGAGATTTATTAATTAAGATCTATATGTTTTGTAAAATGGAAGAAAATAAAAAAAAATATCAATATTATCAATTTTTTTCTTAAATTACCCCCTCTCTCGATTAATTATGCCATTTTTGTAAATATATTGATGGCAAAATTCCACAAGATGCTTCCTCGCGGCCACCTACCCCAAGTTCCGTCGTGCTTGATATTGCTTCATTGCAACTTGGTAGCTGTTGCTCTTTTCTGTTGCTGGGCCCAAGGGCGGTCCCAGAGGGGGGGGTCAAGGGGTCGTGACCCCCCCCCCAAATCTTTTTTTTAACACACACTTTTTCCCACTCACTCTCCCATTCACACAATCTTTTCGGCAACTTAGGTCATTTAAGACTTAAACGATACTCATATTTGATTAATATATATTTATTGGGGTCCAGGCCCATTTATTTATACTATTAAAAAAAAAAAAAAAACAGTGACCCCTCCCAAAATGTAAGGCTAGGACCGCCCTTGGCTGGGCCCATAAATTTTACATTAAAAAGAATGATGATAAGTTTTTATTTAAACCCCTAAAAAAAAATGTGTAAATCTAGTTTTAATTTTTAGTCTCTGGCCAAATTATTGGGTCGATTTATCAATTTCTGTACATTTCACATTTCGGCTGAAATGATCTTTTGATTGCGCTATCTCATTCATTACCTCAATTGCATTTTGTTTCATCAACAGTTCGGACCGAATAAATTTAAAAATTGAATATTCCCAAGTTGAAACTAACAACCAGCGAGGGAATTCAATTGGACCACACACAATAAAAAAAAATTCAATTATCAATAGAATTTAAAAAACGGCCCCTTGATAAATTCATTGCCCATGAAACAATGGCATGAATGCTCATATATTGTCTCTGAAATTAACTCTCATATGAAATTAGATTAATATCATTTATGAATTGGGATTTAGTTCATTTAGTTTAGTATAGCAAGTCACTGGAAACGGGCTTATCGGATTAATTCGAGAGATAAGATGAACCTGTGATACAGCTAGCGCGCAAACCCCGAAGAAAAGATGAAAACTTATCAGAGAACTTGTAATTAGAATTTTATATATGACAGGAGGAAATTAATATCTAATCTCTGTTTGATTTCTAAATCATATATGGATAATATTAATCCATATTAATTGTATACATCTTGGCGATTAGAGAAAGATTTTCATTTGCATATTAATTAATTTGCTAACTTTATAAAAAAAACTCACAAAAAAGAACTCAATTTTAGATGATTTGCAAAAAATTAGAAGCCTCCAGGATCTCAAAAGACAAGTGAACAATATCCATATGTAGACAAAGTAGACAATGTAGACAATTAAAATTTAAAAAGTTGGCGGGACTAACAATACCATAATTTTTTATGTATCGTCATAAATATAATTTTTTGATACTAATTTACACGAAATCAATAGGTAAAGAGTGATTTTACAATTTTTCTATTTCACTTTAAGCGAGAATATTGGAGTAACGAACACTAAATAAATTGTATGTAGACCTATATATAAAATTTAGTGTTCGTTACTCCAATATTCTCGCTTAAAGTGGAATCTCTATATATATATAAAGAGAGAACTGACTGATTGGCTGATTGGCTGACTTACAATCATCGCACAGCCTAAACTGTAAGGCCTAGAAAGCTGTAATTTGGCAGGTAGATTACATTTGGGCCCTAGGCGTCATTTAAGAAGCCATTTTTCGAAATTCCCATTTTAAGGGCCCCAAATGGTCATTTATGGGTAAAATTTTGACTTTACAATAATTTCTAAACCAAAAAAGATATCGATTTGGTTTCTTCGCTAAAACCTTCTTTAGATAAAAATCTAAAGTGGGTGTTTCAGGGTTTTTTTAAATTCGGCCCCTAAGTACCCCAAATCGCCAATTTAGGGAAAAACAATATATTTAAGGGTAAAATTTTGATCTACATCAATTTCTAAACCAGAAGAGATATCGATTTGGTTTTTTCACTAAAACCTTCCTTAGATAAAAATCTAAATTGGGTGTTTCAGGGTTTTTTGAAATTCGGCCCCTAAGTACCCCAAATCGCCAATTTAGGGAAAAAAATTTTTGATTTTACATTAATTTTTAAACCAGAAGAGATATCAATTTGGTTTCTTCGCTAAATCCTTCGTTAGATAAAAATCTAAATTCGTTGTGTCAGGGTTTTTTTAAATTCGGCCCTTAAGTACCCCAAATCGCCAATTTAGCGAAAAATTTTGACTTTACAATAATT
>JAKCPI010012904.1:0-20407 GCA_023213315.1 Euborellia annulipes | reverse complement strand
AAATAGACATATTGCATTTACTCTAATGTTATTAGAACATCATTTGAAAGATTTTTATACTGTTTCCAATAAATTAAGTTACCTCGTTCGCCGAGTATTATATTTTGCACATATCTTTTGATTAGAACCTACCTTTATTAGAAAATTCTTATTTGTTCACCATTTGGTTGGTTGTTAACTGCCAAACCTTGATTTCTTTCACATTTACATCAGCTAATATTTATTCTGACTTAAATAGGTCTTTGTATAGGTGCATTGGTTTAAAGTGCGTGCACGAATAGAACGAGTAGCAAGCAACAGCATTAGCATTCGTAATATGGAATTTTTGCTTTTCTTATCCATTTGTCCTTCAACTCTTATGAAAAAATAAATTTCATATTATCAAAAATTCCTGCTTCTTAGAGTAGCTGAAAGTTAGCTGCACGATATTATTTCTTTTGTCATTTCGACTTTAAAAAGATACTTATATTTATGTAATTTAATATGATACCATTTTAAATCAAAGATAATTTATTTAATATAATAATTGGATATTAATTATTTTGACAGGCTACTGCTATTAAGACGTTTCAAGGCTAATACAAAAAAAAACCGCTACGTGAATTATATTAAAATAAATACAGGGCCTAGTTAAAAACAGAGTTCGGTAGCAATACACATAAATTTTCAAATTATTGAATAACACATAAAAAATAATCTTCTATTTAGGAAAGTAAATATTACATTTCTTTTAGGCCCATAAAAGTATCCACCCCACTGATTTACACCACCATTCTTCTCATCATATTAAATTTTTCTAAAGAAGAAAATTAACAGATACATGCAATGTTTTTACAGCCAACCCTCTCTGCTGTTAGTTTCGAGAAAACATTTTTTTTAATACAATAATATTTTAATCCCTTGCTTTTTAATTAGGTATTTTTAATTTATGTATTTTTTACACATCAAAAAGAAATCCGTTAGTTCATCGGTCTGACTATACAAAAAAAATTAATCTTATTTTAGTAAAGATACGTACAAGTTCACAATATTGACTTATGATATGAATTCTTCAATAGTTTTTTTTTTTTTTTTTTTTTAATATTTAGATACCCTTGAAAGAAGGACATTACAAATATTATTTATTTAAATTTATAAGATTGGTTTATCTACGTTGTTTGTCACAAGTGAGAATTTATTTCCTCCGCTCCTAAGATGGTGATACTTTCCTTGGCATCCGAAGTGAGATAAGCCTCTGTTAAGAGAAGAGCGCGATGCAAACAAGTAGAATAAGTGTAACATTAGTAGCCCGATGGGTGTGCCCCACACTGATAAATAACATATTTATAACGCTTTAACTGGAACGAAATACGAGCCAAAGATCGTTATGTCTCAACACTTTGTTTCGTCCACTTCATCTAATAACAACGTTCTTTACAGGCGATAAAATGTTGTATATGTGTGGGTGATTATTCTGAATTCACACACGATTTGTTTATTTTAGTGTTATACACACCCATCCTCCTGATGAAAAGATTTTGTTTAATAATTTTTAAAAAGTCATACAGATTTACATATTATTAATAAATACGAAATCTATCAATCTAACATATAGGGAAACATTTTTTGACGTCCCTCTTACTATATGAAACAAAGTTAGCGTCTAAATTTCAAGATTGATCGTATTATGTACATTTTTTCAGAAGATATTGTACGTATTTATTGCAAAACGGTTGCACCTATGATAAAATTTCATTACAAATTTTTTGTAGCAAATTCAATCTTTTGTAATTTTGATCTTATTTAAATTTTTTTCAGAAACAATCCCTTAAAGAGTTATGGCAAAACAATCAAAATTGTCATTTAAGATTCGAGAAAAGCTTATTCGCTATATTTGAAGCTTTTTTCTATATACTGTATATTTTTAAAATCAATTAAAAGGATATGAAAATGCAGTCAGCCAAAAATAAAAACACTCTCGATTCTCTACGTTGAGACATTTCGGATAAAATTTATTCACCCATCCTCAAAGAATTATTGTTCCATAGAGAGATACTTAAGAGAGTTATTCTATTTAATAATATGATAATTACCGTAACAGTTTCAAATTTACTTAGGATATTTTATTGATTGATTTGATGTTCTGGCGCTTCTTTGCATTGCGACCTTATAGATAGATCTATTGTGCTCCCCGTATCACTCTCCGGGTACAAGGCCCCTGGAAAGGATCAATCTAGGAATGGTTCTTGCTCATCCCTCAGGCCCTAGGTTCCTGGAACTGGAGGGGATTATATTCCCATTGCCCCAGTAGAGACGCTCGACTTAGTTGAATTTTGACGGCAAGCCGGGTTCGAACTCGAGTACAATTTTACCTCGAATTACTAAGCCCCAGCTTATCCGATAAGCCACGTCCCTTCTCCCTACTTAGGATATTTAAAAACGTTTTTTATAGTTCAGACAATCAAATAAACAATTTAAAACTGGTATATACCCACATAGCAATGGAACGCCGCCAAAAAATTGTGAGACGTCTCCACGGCGTCCCAGGAACGTCCCTGCAAGCGCCCCAGTGGGACGGACATTTTGACGACCTAGGGATGATCTATCATCATATTATTAAAATAGAATACTCAGAGGCTCACTTCTAGTGAGTACGTGGATGGCGACTACGAGTTACCCGAACTAAGGCTGGCATTTCTTCTTTTCCTTTATGTCCTCTTTTCCAAGTCAATTGCCAGGCCATGAGACGGATCTGCTTGTTTTTCCCTCGCTCTCTTATTTCTTTATCAATTAATTTTGCCGATCCCACATAGGAATTAGGCCAAGATAGAAGAAAAAGAAGAAGACATAGAAAAAACCAATGTCATCTATGAATATTATATTGACTCAACTCTCTATCAATAGAACTGTTCATTGAGGACGGGTGAATAAATTTTACCTGAAACGTCTGAACGTTCACAGAGTATCGAGAGTGTTTTTATTTATTTTTGACTGAGTTCATTTTCATATACTTTTAATATATTTTTCCAGCCATTAAATACCATTATTTTTTAATTAATGTTACGTTATTTATAATTTATCGCTGGACAAAGCACATCCGGAGATTAAAACAACAGTTTTGATGGACCATTTTCAACCGGCATCATGCCTGACCATCTTCACTATAAAAATATGACTTGTTGGAGAGGTCAAAGAGAACGGGAGCCAAAAATACGAATTTTGAAAGCAACTTAAATAATTTTTGCACATTTTTTGACCCTGGATCTCCATCAAATTATATTTTTGTACTGAAGATGAAGATGTCGGTCAAATTATCTATAAAATAGAATGATGTCAGTGGTCCATTGAGACTGACATATATCAACGTCCCTACCATCTCACAAAAAAATTATTAAATAGTATTTGTAAACTTAAATTCTCATCCCTCTTTGAAATTGTGAATTTATCTACCCGGAAAAATACTTAATAAGAACAAAAGAATATATTAAGAGAAGTGCTCTCTCTGATTTCTTAGTTGACTTGTTGGAAAGGACCCCGAAGAAATAAAATGTATTATTGAATTAAATATTTAGAAAATAAAATATCTCCTTGGATGGTAATAAATATACGAGCAACTTTTGACAGAATGGCATTCAAGTCTCTCTCTTCAGTGACATTTCATTTCTTGTTTATTTATTTTTAATATCTTTTGTATTGTAAAAAAAAAAAAAAAAAAATTAACATTATTCATATGCAAATATCTAAAATGATCGATTTGATTTCACTATCGACTTCGTATGCCTTAAATGAGAAAGTTAATATTGACTTGAATTTCTTTTTTAACGATTACTTCACACTTCATTGTTCATTATGTCAATAATAATATAATAAATTTTCTATGATTACTTCATGACATACTGAACAATAATAATTATGTAAAAAAAAAAAAATTTAGACTATTATTATATAAATTTTATTTTTCACAAAAATTTCTCGCTCATTAAATCTAAATAAATTAATTGAATTAAATCAAAAGCGGTACCAGAGGGGTTTCTCGGGGGAGGGGGGGGGAATCTGGTGTGACTGGTCAGACAACACCCAATTTTTTTTTATTTTGTAATTTAAAGGTGATTTCTGTAATTTTTTACCAGAATATAAATTCAAATCAAATTTTTAAGTATTAATATTTAAAATTTTATTATAATAAAATTGAATTCCCAAAAAAATATTTTTCTCAAATTGGGGGGGGTGGTAATTACCTCCTTTACCCCTTGTATCCGCCCTTGAATTAAATACAGTGTATCCATGGTATTTTTCAGACATAATAAAAATCTGGTGTGACTGCCGCACAGAACACAACTTTCGATTACCGAAGCTTGTCACACCAGATTTTTTCGTGTCGACATATATTTAGTTTCTGCCAATATATTAAAATTCAAGATGTAAAATTTATAAACATGGGAAAATATTTATATTTTGTTACCATGGCAACCATTTCTCCTATCTTTCTCTATGAAGCACAAGATTAAAGTGGTGCTTCAAACAATTTTGAGAGCAAAATAAGAATATACATTTGAAAGAGCATCTAAAAAATAATTGATTTTTGAATTTTAATCAAAATCGTTAGAGCGAATTTTGAGAAAATTAAAAAAAAACTGAAAAAGTAAAGTACATCA
Organism: Euborellia annulipes; assembly: GCA_023213315.1. Lineage (NCBI taxonomy): Eukaryota > Metazoa > Arthropoda > Insecta > Dermaptera > Anisolabididae > Euborellia > Euborellia annulipes. The sequence continues at coordinate 15,773 of JAKCPI010012904.1, read as the reverse complement.
GTAATGTACTAGTACTTTTTGGCCAATTTTGATTAAAAGCTTATTTTCACGCTCCCGGGGGTGTTTAACTTGTATATAAAATTTCAGCCTTATAGCTCAATTCCTTCATGCTTAAAATTGAACACACACACACACACACCACACACACCAGACAGACAGACCATGTCGCGAAAACCACTTTTTTGGACTCAGGGGACCTCAAAACTTGAATATCCATCAATCCCGACATCGTATTTTTGACATGAATCCAATACTTTCTCTCTATATATATACATATATATACATGGTAAGAGAAAGTAAAATTTATAAGCGTGGGAAAATATTTATATTTTGGTACCATAGCACTTATTCTCTCCTGTCTTTCTTATGAAGACAAGATTGAAGTGGCCCACGGGGCGTGGTGTAGAGGTTAGCGTGCTAACCTCATATACCAAACGTCGCGGGTTCGGACCCCAGGCAGTCCGATGATTTTATTTAAGCCATCTGGATACCAGATGGCTTAAATAAAAATGCCTGAACCCCCTAATATATATATAAATTCATAAATAACGGTTATCGTAAATGTCTTATATGGCCTGAGCTGCCGAAAAGGCAGTGTGAATGTGTGTGTGAGTGTGAGTGTGAATGAGAAAAAAAGTGTGAAGATTAAAGTGTGCTTCAAACAATTTTGAGAGCAAAATAAGAATATACATTTGAAAGAGCATCTAAAAAATAATTGATTTTTGAATTTTAATCAAAATCGTTAGAGCGAATTTTGAGAAAATTAAAAAAAACTGAAAAAGTAAAGTACATCAGTAATGTACTAGTACTTTTTGGCCAATTTTGATTAAAAGCTTATTTTCACGCTCCCGGGGGTGTTTAACTTGTATATAAAATTTCAGCCTTATAGCTCAATTCCTTCATGCTTAAAATTGAACACACACAGACAGACAGACAGACCATGTCGCGAAAAACCACTTTTTTGGACTCAGGGGACCTCAAAACTTGTATATCCATCAATTCCGACATTGTATTTTTGACATGAATCCAATACTTTCTTTATATATTAACATATATATAGAGGTAAGAGAAAGTAAAAATAGATCTAATACTCAGTAACGTTATTAATTCTATTAAGCCGAAAAGAAATTATTTTGCAGGGACAATTTATTAAACCATTGGATAAAATACCAGGGGTTTGATTTCCACATTAAAAAATAATTTATTTTGAAAAAATTTCGGATTAACTAACACAATCCATCTTCATCAAACATATATATTTATTTTTAATGTGACGTAGTACTAATATAAATATTCAATAAAATTTCTTCGAGCACTTGTAAGCTTGCTTCTGATCTAGCCGAAACAAGAATAATTTTTTTTATCTAGGATTTATTGGCTTGCGACTGTGGCTACAGTTTCGAGGTCTTATTTCTCATCTTCAGGACTATGAACAGAAATTAATTTTTATTTAGGTATCAGTTAGATAGAAACTTGTCTTTCTTTAAATTTATTTACATTATTAAAAAGGCCTTCAAAGACCATATATACATTATTTTGTTTTATTTTCGAAGTATATATGGTCTTTGAATAAATAAATAAAAAATAATTTCTGTTCATAGGCCTGAAGATTAGAAATAAAACCTCGAAACTGTAGCTGCAGTCGCAAGCCAATAAATCCTACATAAAAAACAAATTGTTTTATTCTTGTTTCGGCTACATCAGAACCAAAATCAATAATTTTCCAGAATTTTTATTGAATATATATTTATGACAACAACTTCAATTTAAAAATAAATTAATTTCATAAAATTTTCAAACGACTATTATCACTAAAATAAATAATTTTTAGTTTAGAATCTCTCTTTTAAATTCCCCCGAAACTTCTCAAATTTGAGCCTTTTCAATTTCATAATGACATACTCATCTGCTTTGTTAAATTTTTTCTTTTTAATTTTTTTCTCTTTTTCTCTTTCATCCTCACATTCACAAACATTCTTTACGGCTTTTGGGGCCATATAAGATATATTGATTTGACGATAACCGTTGTAGAGATATATTGTGGGGGGGGGTATTTTTTTTTAATTAATGTGTTTTGGAAACAAATGAATTAAAAAGAACGGGGGGGGTGGGGGGGACCGGGCCGGGGGGGGTGGGGGAGGGAGGAGGTCGTTGGTTAAATTAAACTGCTATTAATATATTTATACTTCTATTGCGTCACCATACGTTACAATACTGAATCCAATTATATTAGATTTTTTTTTATTATTAAAATATATGAAGAAGATCCATTAAATATAAAATATTCTCCATCGTAAATCTTTTGGATGTATCATAAAAATCTGAAATCAGGTTATTAAAATTTATATACATATGTATATTTTTCAATTTACTAGTAAAGGAATACTTTTACACTTATGGAAATTTCAAACGAAATAAGATGAATATTTAACTAAACTTTTGTATAATGGACCAATAATTCATTTGCTTGGTAATAATAAAAAAAAGCATACTAACCATCATTATAACACGATATATATTAAACTATACAAGAAAGATATGACCTCAAATTGAAACTAATCTCTAATATTTAAGAATTAAACTAACTCTAAAAACATTACGACTTTACATAAATTTAAATTAATTTAAGTAAAGGATTTAAATCTTAAAGCCAGATTAATTAATTCGCTTATTAGCATTTTAAAACCTAATTTGACATAGAAATACTTAATACTGATTATTAATTTTCTTACAAATTCCAGATTATGCGAAATTAGAAAGAGAGTGAGCTTTTACTTGGTAAAATAGACTGGCGTAGGGATTTATTACTTTATAAGGCGTTTTTTTTATACATTACTAAGGGCTAAATTTTTATTTAAAAACTAACAGTTATAATAAGGCATATAGAGAGGAATTATCCCAGGCTCTTTCAGCTCCAACCCTAAAAATGAAAAAATCAAAATTATTTTCATGGAATATTTCTGTAAGGGGCTTGTGGGCCTTTTCCAACCCTAAATCTCTCATGAACAAAAAACCATAAAAAAAAAAAAAAACAAAATTCTAAATAAGCTCACAATTGGCTATCAAAAAGTAATTTTTCAGGATTCATTATGCACTCCTATGTATAATTTATTTGATTAATTTTGTGGAGATAACGTAGCCAGAAAACAAAATAATGACAAAAAATTGCTTTATTTAAAATTTTTCTGACGTTTCTGTCTGTTTTTTGGCCTTCTTCTGGACAGATTTTGAACTGTTAAGTTTTTTTAATTTAATTTTTTTTAAACTCTTTTCGGCAACTGAAGCCATTCAGGGTTTAACTTTATTAAATAAATGTTTAGATACATGATACCGATGTCTACCGGGGGACGTTCAACACGCTGATTGCTCGGAGTCACCAAATTTTGGTTTTGATTGCATTTAGCTCCTTTACCTTTACTTTACCTCCTCATCCTCTTTATACGTTCAGCCACTTCTACATCCTTAACTGATTATTATAGTCTATATTTCAAAAATTTTATAGTTATATTGTATAATATTGGTAGAACATAAAGAGAAGTACAGCTTGGATTTTTACTTTCTCTTTACCTCTATATATATGTTAATATATATAGAGAGAGAAAGTATTGGATTCATGTCAAAAATTCGATGTCGAGATTTTGATGGATCTTCACGTTTTGAGGTCCCCTGAATCCAAAAAAGTGGTTTTCGCGACATGGTCTGTCTGTGTGTGTGTCTGTGAACAAAATATCTCAAGAACGAAAAGAGTTAGGAGGTTGAAATTTTATATTTAAGTTAGGCACCCCCATGGGACGTGACACGAAGCTTTTGACCAAAATCGACCAAAAAGTACTAGTACTTTACTGATGCACTTTTTCAGTTTTTTTCGATTTTCTCAAAATTTGCTCCAACGATTTTTTTTTTAAATTCAAAAAATCAATTATTTTTTAGATTCTCTTTAAAATGTATATTCTCATTTTGTGATTGAAATCTTCTGAAGACCACTTTACTCTTGTTCTCCATAGAAAAGATAGGAGAAATGGTTGCCATGGTAACAAAATATAAATATTTTCCCATACTTATAAATTATCTTGAAAATCGAATGTACCGTACTGTCGGAAACTAAATACATGTCGACACAAAAAATCTGGTGAGACAGCACAGTACACAACTTTCGATTACCGAAGGTAAGAGAAAGTTGTGTGCTGTGCGCCAGTCACACCAGATTTTTTCTTTTATTCTCAGCCTCACGCTGACATTTTGATCCCGGTATGAATCTGGATGAGTGGGTGTAGGGAAAGGACGTATTAATATACAACTCTGGAGAGCGGCAGGGCTCTCGGCGGCCCATATATTGATAATAAGTAGGAAAAGTATAAAAATAGGGAAAAAGTCGTTTTACAAAATTTCAAAATACGTTTAATTTTATGAGATCGGTGGAGATTTCTAATAAAACCACGAAAAGCCTCAAAAATTAAAAAAAAAAAAGGCTAAACATTTTTTCCACTTTCTACTTATTAGGTAAATTGACATTAATTTCAGCAGCAGAAAAAGCAGCACCAAATAAAGAAAAAACATCCTCTTTTTCCTCTCAATTTAATAAAAAATGTCTACCTCTGATTCAAGAGTCCTACTATCCGATGAATATTCGCATCTACAGGAGCTGCCATGAGGCAAATATAAAATTTGTCCTGATGAAGGCCGTAAGAATTGTTCAAAACGTCGAAATATAGTTGTCATTATTTTTTGTATTATTAGTTTGTATTTTCTTGAAACTAACATTTTAGGACTTGTGCCTCAAAGCAAGTCGTTAATAAATGTATTTATTTATTTTATTTGTTAGTGTCATAATTATTTGGCTTGATCAGATTTTTTATACTGTTGAAAATGGCATGATTCACTGTCAAATAACAAATTAAAAATCAATAAAATTTCCAAATTTCTCAACTGGTCTTAATAACCAATTCAAATATTTCTCTAAAAGTTGTAAATATAATAACTTTCTCTAATAACTTTGTTACTCAGAGAACAAGATTAGTTGTTAGTTTATTTTGATTTATTTTGTTTGTATCGTTGTTCTCTTTCTCTAATATTTAAGTCGGGTGCTTAAGGGCTGATCGTTCTTACTAACGACCAGCCATTAATAAATACTCTCTTGCTATATGACAAATAGAATCTTGGAAGCCGTTTTCCCAAGTACAAACCTCGTTCTCTCCCTCTCCCCTCGCGCTCTTTGGAATGCCAATTAATTTCACCAGAACAAAACAATAGACAAAAATTGTTTTTATTTTAATAAATGAATTTAAAAAGCGAATCATGATGTCAACAGCTGTGATATCATTATTTAAATTATAATTCCCAAAAAATTGGGTTAATAATAAAAAATTTTAGTCCAGGGATGTTGACATTTTTTTAATCTTTTAAAATAGATTTAGACGTTAAATAGGCCTATAATAAATAAGGTTGATTAATATTTTCTCATCAAAGTTATCATTATCATTATCATCATTATGATATATAAAGCGCTAGTGGCTAGCTTCCGTCTGTGCCGATCAGGACGCTGATTGGCTAGAGATACAGGAAGTGTAGCGGGAGCGGGAAATTTAAAATTTAACTCAGAGAGGGAAATTTGAAAATTTTCAGCCAGCAAGAATAAATTTGATGCATTTGCTCACCGAAGGCGAGCAAGGGGGTCCAGGGGGCGTAGTTTCGGCGGGTTTTACCACTGGTATCCAAAAATAATTGATCCCTGTTCGAGTGTGTCCTGACTGTGAACAAAATATCTCAAAAACCAAAAGAGCTATGAGGTTGACATTTTATGTTTTAGTTAGGCATCCCCCTTAAGCGGGAAATCAAGCTTTTGAACAAAATTAATCATAAAGTACTAGTACTTTACTGATGTACTTTTTCAGTTTTTTTTTCTCAATTTTCTCAAATTTTGCTCTTAAAGATTTTGATTAAAATTTAAAAATCGATTATTTTTTAGATGCCCTTTAAAACGTATATTCTCATTTTACCACCAAAAATTTTTTAAAGCACACTTTACTCATGTATTAAAGGAAAGATATACTAACAAAATATAATTATTTTTCTATTGTAGTTGGAAAGGTGATAGGTCTTTTCAGTCCAAATAAAATATATAAATAATTTATATATTTATTTTATTAAAAATCTATTAGATCTCAGACCGTCAGGTTTCGGCTACTCTGCTGTAAGCCTTCCTCAGTGAGGGGTGGATCTAAATGGCAGAATATAATAAATTAAAAATTAAGTAATTGATTTTATATTTAGAATTATATATTTACCTATAAGGTGAGTATTATATTCGTATTTAGATCCATTACATTGAAATATCTAAATACGAATATAATACTCCCCTTATAGGTAAATTTATAATTCTAAATATAAAATCAATTACTTAATTTTTAATTTATTATATTCTGCCATTTAGATCCACCCCTCACTGAGGAAGGCTTACAGCAGAGTAGCCGAAACCTGACGGTCTGAGATCTAATAGATTTTTAATAAAATAAATATATAAATTATTTATATATTTTATTTGGACTGAAAAGACCTATCACCTTTCCAACTACAATTTGCACAGTCCTGGTGAGTTAAATGATATTATTTTTCTATGTTTATAAATTTTATATCTCGAATTCGAATATATTGACGAAAACTAAAATTTTTCAAAAATCATCGGCAATCTCAGTTAAGAGAACATGGTGAGTTGTGCGATGAGTCACACCAGATGTTTTATTTAATTATATCCATCTAATTTGATAATACATATGAATCTCGAATTTTCCATTAAATTCCATTTATTACTTTTTTTATTTAAAGTTTTATTAATTAGATGATATTTCGCCTGCAACTTTACCTCTTATGCAACCCAAACCGCTTGGCAGAATTGGTTGCGGATCTTTTAGGAACTTTTGACCCGCGTTGTAATTTCCACAATCCATGGATTTAATAAACTCCTATTTAATATAACTTCTCTAATAAGATCTTATAATTAAAAACTGATAACTATAATAATAATTTTCTAATAACTTTGAACTTTTTTTTACTATTTTTGAATAGAAACATTTTCCCAGTTAAAAAAAATACAAGACATTTTATTAAAATTTTTCTCTTGCAGTATGTGATTTTTTTTTTCTATTTTTCTTTCATTGCATAAAATAAAATACGTTCATCATTCATCGTATAAAAATTGCAAATAGAAAAAGATAGAGAGAGAGAATATGTTCACTAGTAATGGCCAGAACAGCCAACCCATCTGAGTCGTTAACGTCCTTACTTGGTTAAGACAGGACAAGATACGTTCGTTGCAATTTCCATCTGCTCGATTCCAAGCCAATATTCGTTTTGTTTCCATGATTCACGCTGATTGGTTGCATTTGTTTGTTCCACATCGGCATTTCAAATCCAAGCCTTACCCCGCCCGCCCGCCCCCCACGGACACACTCAATTCACTTCACCTCCTGTGGCTTTGTCAAGTGGCAACTCGTGAAAGTCGATTAATTCTTACCAATTATCTCATGTAAGATCTTCATGTTATGCTAAATAATATAATCCTAGTGTACAAGGGCTCCTAATGTGGGTTAAAAAAAAAAAAAAAAATATAAACTAATCTGAATATAAACAATTTTTTTTTTTAATTATTACAGAAATGGCCCCGGTAGAACTTCATTTGGCCAGCTCCCATTATGTTTGTCTCTCAACAATTAACAAATGAAATATTATCAAATCAAGAGTCGCGGTAGCTACTCTTTAAAAACTTTCTTAATAGAAATATTTAACTACTGATTAAAAAAATTCCATTAGAAAGATTAAAATTAAATTATGATGTGCATAGAACTCAACTTTTTTCTCTTACCTTCGGTAATTGAGAGTTGTGTTATGAACATGGAAAAATGCAGTCCAATAATTTTATTTAAGCCATTTGGATACCAAATTTTTAATTTTGAATCAAAATTTTAATCAAAATCGTTAAGGTGCGCGTCTTGGGGTGCTAATTTTGGGAGTTTCCAGCTGCCACAATTTTGAAGCTATCGACCTCAATTTTTTTTTAAATTAAAGCTATTTAAAATACCTCTACAACTTATAGAAGTCCTTTTTTTGATTTTCGAAAATTTTTTTTTTTTTAGATTAATCGCATTAAATAAAAGATATTTTAAAAATAACACACAACTTTCTCTTACCTTCGGTAATCGAAAGTTGTGTTCTGTGTGTCACACCAGATTTTTTGTCGACATGATATTTAGTTTCCGACATATAATTCGATTTTCAAGATTAAAATTTATAATATGGGAAAATGTTTATATTTGTTACATGCAACCATTTCTCCTATCTTTTCTATGGAGTACAAGATAAATGGTTCAGAAGATTTCAATCACAAAATGAGAATATACATTTTAAAGAGCAACTAAAATATAGTTGATATATGAATTTAAAAAATCGTTGGACAAATTTTGAGAAAATCGAAAAAAACTGAAAAAGTGAATCAGTAAAGTACTAGTACTTTTTGGTCGATTTTGTTCAAAACTTGTGTCAGTCCCATGGGGGGCCTAACTTAAATATAAAATTTCAACTTTCTACTCTTTTGTTCTTGAGATATTTTGTTCACAGACACACACCCGCACACACACAGACACACAGACAGACCATGTCCGAAAACCACTTTTTGGATTCAGGGGACCTCAAACGTGAAGATCCATCAAAACCTCGACATCGAATTTTTGACATGAACCAATACTTTCTCTAAATATACATATATACAAGGAAAAGTAAAAAAGGAGCTCTATAAGTTGTAGATAATTAAATTAGTAATCATTGTGTTAAAGAATAATTAATCTTTTGCCTTTAATTAATTAGCTGGAAAGTCTAGAATGAAATGGAACAAGTTCCGTGTATTCCAATGGGGGAACACTAACGCCATCTCTTGCCGCCTCGAGTCAATCGTGTTTTAACGGTTTTTCGAGACGCGCACCTTAAAGCGAATTTTGAGAAATTGAAATAAAAAAAAAAAAAAAATGAAAAAGTACATCACAACTAGTATTTTGTTCAAAAACTTCGTTTCACGTTCCAGGGAGGTGCCAAACTTAAATATAAAATTTCAACTCTTTTCGTTCTTGATATATTTTGTTCACAGACCCAGACACACACACACACACACAGAGACCATGTTGCGAAAACCACTTTTTTGGATTCAGGGGAACTGTGGGAGCCAAAAATATTTTAAGTCTATTTGAACTAATCAAAAGTGAAATTTAGATACCTGTACCATTTCAAAACATAATATACAGCCCTTTTTTTCCCCCCCCATTCACACTCACATTCACACACACATACACACAGTCTTTTCTGCCACTTAAGCCATTTAAGACTTTATACGTTAACCGTTATTATGAATTTATATATTGGGGTTCAGGCATTCTTATTTAAGCCATTTGGTATTCAAATGGCAATATAGCCCTTAAATTAAATTATTTCATCCCTAAATAACACTCGTCTCCATTCAGTATCCCCACTCATAGCGAATTTCAGTCGATGTACTTTATGACCCGATTTTAACTTAGGTGCTGCTTTTCTTTTTACATATTCCGCTATATTATTTTGCTTTAGTGCTCGGGAAATTGTTGAGTGACTTGCTGGTCTTGATAAAAATTCAATAAGAGATCTTATTGAATGAATTTGATCTAAATCCATTTGAAAAACACGCTGTTTGTCAGGAGCTTTTGGCCGCCCTGGGCTCGATTTTATGCCGAAATTTTCTCTCAAACTAACTCTTCACAGCTACTACTAGACTTATACATTTTTGAAAAAACTTTCCTATTAGATTTTTTTTTTTATTTAAAAATTCCGTTCGAATTTTAAATCTTATTGCTTATATACTAGTATTAATACAAGGGGTTAAATATTTTTTTTTTCTTGATAGTGAATTATTTTCTGAGATTTTAAGGCCCACGCATAATATCAGAGGTTTTATATATATATAAATAAATATAAACTGAGAGTTGTGTGTTGCGACACAAGTCAGCAACCAGGTGCATGTGGCAAGTGGGCCAATGGCTCTCTACACCTGGTACCATCTGACCAGTTTAGGGGCGTTAGCGGGGCTCACACCCCCAGTGGCCATCAACCATCACCAAGTTCATCAATCAACAACCCCATAGTTTTGAATTCCACCCTTAAAAACCATCCATTTGTTTTATATCCACCTCACACAAGTTGTTGTTGTTTGCGTGTGATGCCACTGACCCCGCCAACTCAAGCTTTTTATTTCATTAACTTAACTAAATTATGTCTCTTTGTTCTTTTTGTTCAAATATTGTAGGTGGGTTGTCACAAATTTTGATTCATGAACCGATTTGGGACTAAACCTCTTCGAATATATAAGTATATAGGCTAAATAGAATAGAAAAATAAAAAAAGAAAAAATACATTGACATTTAGAATATAAATTCATTTACATTCAAGTTTATTCAAATTATTTTTCTTTCTAAGTAAGTTAAATATCGGTTAACTAGGTTTTTTTTATACGCATTTCAAAATGAGTATTTAAGAATTTTCAATTTAAATTATCGATGTTGCCCAGCCGGCTAGAGGTGTTGACATATTAATGTCAACCTTAAATAAAATTTTAACATAATTATTTACATAGGCGTAGCCAGAAGTTTTTGAGGGGGGGGCGGTTCAAAATTTTTTTTTCAATATTTAAGATTTTTTTGGGTATTTATAAATCATTTTGGTTTATTTTTTTTATTTTTTAGCTAGATTTATTTTACTTTCTCTTACCCTATATGAAATATGATTTCTATTATAGAGCTTAAATATTTAGTCATGACTTGAGTCCCACGGGGGGGGGGTTAAACCCCACCCCCACCCCCCATGGCTACGCCTATGGTTATTAATAAAAACCACAATAAATCTAGATCATACAAAACCACCCAAACAACAATCCTATTTCCTAACAATTGATTGCTCGATTATTGACGTTTTGCTCTTTAGGGCCGATTGCTTCAGTTCTGGTTAACTTATCCGATCGATAGAAATCATTTTATAGTAAACAAGAATAAGCTTAACCTTCGAGCTAAAAAAAATGAGTTTTTTTTTCCAGAAATAATTAGCTATTTGAGGTTTAAAGCAGTTTTTGTGAAGTTGGCAACTTAATAAAGGCATCATTTATAAAAATCATTAAAAATAAAAAAATAAATTAATTAAAGCTATTTAATTTTTTAACAAAAATATAAAAGAAAAAACGATCTGGTGTGACTGGTCGCACCGCACACAACTTTCTCTTACTTTTGGTAAGTTGTTCTGTGCTTGTCACATCAGATTTTTTGTGTCGATATTTATTTAGTTTCCGCCAATATATTAAAATTTAAGATGCACAAAAGAAAAATTTTTTTTTATTAGCAACTATGTCGGCTTTGAAACAATCCTATGACAAATTAGTTGCCTATCGTGTATCAATCAAATTGATTAAATTTTCTACATCTCATGTTATTATATATTATTTATGATAATAATAATAATAATAATCTATTTTCCATTCTTTAACCTGCCCTCCTGTCATTTATAAAAAATTGCTGTCATATTGTTTGACAATAAGCAAGTTAATTCAGATTACTCTGTGTAACACCCAAACATCCGGTTGCTGTTGTTACTACTCTGCTTTTACACTAATATTACTAATAATAATAATAATAATAATCTCACCCGAGATAAGCGTATTTGGGAACGTGTTGTTAAACTCAGGATAGTTTGCTAAAGGGCGGTTCTATCTCTCTTTCTCCTTCTCTTTCACTCGTACGTAAACAGACAGAAAGATAGAGAGTTTGATTTAAATTCTAAAGCTGATGGAATTCTTTTTTTTTTTTTTTTTTTTGTCAAGTCCTACGCTAATTTTTATTTAATTCATTTTTTATGTCTAACTAAAAAGAAAAGAAGATATGATAATAACGGTGTGAATATATTTAAATAAAAAAATCCGGTGTGAATGGCGTACATCACACAACTTTCTTTTAACCTTCGTGCTTGTCACACCAGATTGTTTAGTATCGAGTTAGATTTAGTTCCCTTAGCACTTAAGTTCCAAACTTGACCACGCGATTCATAGATGGAGCTGAGCTTTCATATCAGTAAATTGTATTTCAAACAATTTTCACGAAAAATTTCACTGATATATTTTTTAAAGAGCATCAAAAAAATAGTTGATTTATGAATTTTAATTAAAATCGTTGAAGCAAATTTTGAGAAAATCGCAAAAAACTGAAAAAGTACATCAGTAAAGTGTACTTCAATCGATTCCCACGAAAAATTTCACTGATATTCATTTTAAAGAGCATCAAAAAAAATAGTTAATTTATGAATTTTAATCAAAATTGTTGGAGCCAATTTTGAGATAATCGAAAAAAATATTGAAAAAGTACATCAATAAAGTACTAGTACTTTTAGGCCGATTTTGTTCAAAAGCCTCGTTTAACATTTCAGGGCGGTACTTAACTTAAATATAAAATTTCAACTTCCTAGCTCTTATTCTTTAAATATTTTGTACACAGACATACCGTGCAGAGAAAAGATATTGGACAAGCTCGCGTCTGCCTGGCTTTTGAGCCTTACGCATGGGCAACCATTTACAACAGTCTGTATAGTTAGTTGCTTCCAAATGGACATGTCCCCTGCAGGGTTCTCTTAACAACAACTCAATATACAGACTTTTGTAAATGGTTGCCTGTGCGTGGGCCCGGCCAGGTGGACGCCAGCTTGTCCAATATCTTTTCTCTGCACTGTACATACACATTCTAATTTGCGGGACTCATTTTTTTTGGACTCAGGGACCTCAAAACGTGTATATCCATCAAAATTTCGACATTGATTGCAACACTTTCTATATATTTCATATATAGGGTAAGGGAAAGTAAAAAAGCATTTCTCTCCTAAACCTAAAGGAACAGGACTTAAAAAATCTTACCAATCAATTTTATATCGTATAGGCCTATCCTAAATTCACCCCTGTCAGTTGTTAAATGGCCGTTTGGAATTATATAAGCTTAAATAGATAACGACAAGAGACCCCTGGACCTGGCCATAGAATCACTTTTATGTTACTTTTATTACCTTCCAGGGAGAGCATTTATTACCCAACTGGAATTCGTTTCATTAATTCGCCATTGCACATAGCTCTTCAAGTATGTTACCTCCTCCCTCACTTTTAAAAAGAGAAAGATCGTAATCTTTAATAGTAGTGTGAAAAAAATTCTTTTTTGGTCACTTAATCACCACATAAAAGATTTTTAAAATAAATTGATCCCAAAAATCAACTTGTTTTTTTTTTACATCTTATATGATACGGAGAAAGTATTATTATCATGAAAAATCTAACCCCTAAATTTTTTTATTATTTGTTTAAGGTCTTTTTCGGCATTTGAGGCCATTTAGACCCCGCCTCTATTTATTGCAATTGATTGGTATGCAATTAAATTGAAATAAATGGGACGGGATGCGAACCCTCGACTTGTGGCACCAGAAGCTAACACTCTAGCTCTGAGCCACAGGTCAAGGGCAGTTTGAATTTTTGGAATCTCAGTCATAATAATTAAAAAGTGTGTGCCTTATGAGGAAATTTCATTACAATTGGTTGAGTAAAGTAGGATTTATTCTCAAAAATAAAAAAAAGTGTGCATAAGATTATCAAGATAAGTTATAAACATAGAACCCCAAGCGCTCCCGGGAATCGAACCCAAGATCTCCAGCCTTTCTGGGGCATCGGTGTCCTGCCCATTGCACCAGGCTTTCGACCTACACCAAAAAATTATTCAAATATATAGTTCTCGAAAATTATTTAATTATTATCGTTTGGCCCTGGATATCGAACCCAGCACCCCCAGCCCGGGGTGGGCCTTTTAGCCCACCGGAATATATTATAAAATATATCTATGACTATAGCCAATTCGGAATCGAAATATATATTAAATATTAATATCTTATTCAAATATAAAGATCTCTCTATTTAACCTATGAATATCAGTTAGTAACCTTAAGGTTATGCTGTAATTAAGAAGAACGGAAAAATTTTGCAACTTCAATTGATACCTAATATTACAACAAGGATGTTTCATATTATATCTTTTTTATAAAAGAAACCAATCAGATAGTAATTCTGAATAAAATAATCAAAGATAAAATATTTATATTAGCATAAATGTCACGAAGATAGAGAAACTAAACAGTAAATATTAAATCAATTATTATTTTTTATGGCAAATTTTACTATTTATTAATTTTTTTAACTAACATAACATCCTATGCTACCTATCTAAATAAGATATTAAGTTATAAAATTATGTTCCTTACCTGAATGTAAATTATCAATCTATGAAAGAAAGTGTTTAGGAAATATATGAAATGTGAAATAAATAATAGATTTTATATTTATTGATATCTATGGTCTACTTTTACTATTTTATTGAATTATCTCATGGGAAAAGAAAGATTATTAATGGCCAACTTTCCAATTTACTGTACTTATATGTATTTATTTAATTTAATGCTTGTATTAAGCTTGAAATCTGAGATGACTTCAACTTTTTTTTTTATTTACCCCGAGAGGTTAAAGGTTTTGAAATTTCTAAATTCAAAAACTTGGATTTTCTTCTGATAAAAATTTTAAAGCCTCTGAAGCTAACTAATCAGTTTTTTTGCTTCACATTTTTTTTTTTTTAATTATTTTAAAAGTATTTTTTAAACGTAATTGAAATTAATTGCAAATCAACAGCACAGTTCTTGGGGTGGGGTGGGGGGGGCAAACTTTTTTTTTTTATTAAAATTTACTTACTAATAGGTACTCAAATTTGGCCAAAATATATTTAATTTAATTAATTGCTTAATTTTGTACAGTTTATATACTCGTAGATATATCTTGAAATATTTTATTTAGAATAATATAAAATTTTATAAAAATCAGAGCCCTTGGGGGAGGACCCCCTCTGCTCCCCTCTCCAAATGACTCCATTGCAATAGCCTATAACAATTTATTTAAAAAAAAGTAATAAATTTTTTAAAATTCCTCTTTAATTTACGCTAACAATTCTTGCTTTCTCCTATCTATATATTAATATGTTATTAAGCTTAGGCCTATATAGAGAAAGAAAGTATTGGTTTCATGTCTGTCAAAAATTCAATGTCGAGATTTTGAGGGATATAGGTCTACACGTTTTGTTGACCCCTGGGTCCAAAAAAGTGGGCCCTAAAAATGGCCTGTCTGTGTGCCTGTAAACAAAATTTCTCAAGAACGAAAAGTAAGGAGGTTGAAATTTGATATTTAATTTAGATACCCCACTAAGATGTGACATGAAGCTCGGCACTGACGTATATAATAAAATTTTGAGTTCTTAAGTCCGTGTCATCATTTGTTCTTTTCATAAATAATACTTAAACCGTTAATTAAACTTCATAATATAACAAAGAGAAAAAATAATGATCTTGTTATGTTCAAAATGAGAGTAGAATGAGCGCCCCGCCCGTAAAAGGCTATTATTTAAATGGATTTCCTCTACAAAAGATTTATACGTTTTAAATGTTTAGAAAAAAATAAATAAAATTCATTCGAGGTTGTTTTTAGTTGTCATTTAACCAAAATTCATAATTCATGAACGATCGTGTAGAGAGAGTGAGAGAAAAGACGGACAGTGTGACAACTCCCCCACTCTCTGTTTGTGTGTGAAAACAAACAAAAGAGAATGTTGTGTATGCTACTTGCTTGCTACTACACTCCCAAATAAAAATTC
>JAKCPI010012903.1:0-27074 GCA_023213315.1 Euborellia annulipes | reverse complement strand
GATGTCGAGTTTTTGATGGAAGATTCTTGAATCCAAAAAGTGGTTTTCGCGACATGGTCTGTCTGTGAACAAAATATCTCAAGAACGAAAAGAGCTAGGAGATTGAAATTTTATATTTAAGTTAGGCACCCCACTGAGACGTGACACCAAGCTTTTTAATAAAATCGGCCAAAAGTCAGTGGCGTAGCGAGCTTAACTCGCGCCAGGGGCATTTCTATTACCTTTTGAGCGCCCCCCCATTCAAAAACCGTATAATATTATATGTAAAATATACAAAAATATTATATTACAGAACCCTTAAATTTAAAATATATTTTTCAGAAATCAATTATAATAAAAATAAAAATTATCCAGCAATTTTTTGTTTTGCGGACCATTTGGCGCAGTGGCGTCATTTGGGGGGGGGGGGGGCAGGGGGGCATTTAAGGGTCTCTGATTTTTATAAAATTTTATATTATTCTAAATAAAATACTCCAAAATACACCTACGAGTATATACAAACTGTACAAAATTAAAACAATTAATTAAATTAAATATGTTTTGGCCAAATTTGAGTACCCATTTGTAAGTAAATTTTAAGAAAAAAAATGTTTGCCCCCAAGAAAAAATTTGCCCCCTCAAGAAAAAGTTGAAATGACGCCACTGATTTGGCGCCCTTTGTGAGCAGCGCCCGGGGGCGCAGTGACCCCCTAGCTACGCTACTGCAACTAGTATTTTACTGATGTACTTTTTCACTTTTTTCGATTTTCTCAAAATTCGCTACAACGATTTTGATTAAAATTCAAAAATCAATTATTTTTTTAGATGCTCTTTAAAATATATATTCTCATTTTGTCATTGAAATTTTCTAAACACCACTTTACTCTTGTACTTCATAGGAAAGATAGAAATGTTTTCTATGGTAACAAAATATAAATATTTTCCCATACTTTACTGTCGGGACTAAATATATGTCGTCAGAAAAAATTTGGTGTGACAAGCACAGAACATAACTTTCGATTACCGAAGGTAAGAGAAAGTTGTGTCCTGGGCGACCAGCACACCAGATTTTTTAAACTGCCACCCAACTCTAGCGAGCGTTTGGTGAAACACTGACGACAATCGCAATGCATCCTGGGAACCCAGTGAGCCAGCCAGTTCAACCGCCATCCACTTTCCCTCGTTTATTCTATTAAAACAATTATAAAATTGTGAGTTTATTTCTTAATTTCGTTCTGATAATATTCCAGTTTTATTTCATTGAACATATATATTGTGTTGTGTGAATGTGTTCTCGAATTTATCAACGCTTTCAATATTCAACATTCTCTATAGAGGCTGCTCTTCTATCAAGAAAATAAGTGAGTAGATTATCATACAAGATTTATTATACATTTTTCAAAATCATTTGATCAAATGTTTATTACATTATTTATTTAATTATACATATCCCACTTTAAAGTATATTATATTATTTTAAAATGGCATTCGTAAAATTTCGTTTACCCAAAATGGTGTCCAATTACCACCGCCATTTCACCTCCTATTCACAAAAAAAGTCACCTATATTTATATTTTTCCCCTTAAACACATTTTGAACTTGAACCTTGAACTCACTAAGCTTAAAAAAAAAAAACAAAATTTTCAAATAAATGCCAGATTGCCTCTAAAAAATATTTCCAAAAATTTAATCTCGGGAAAATCGCTTCATTCTAGAAAGTTCTCGAATTGGGTTTAAAAATAAAATACATCTCGAGCAAATAAACGAAGATCCTGATAGATATTACAAATAAACAAATAATCAAATAGGTAGAAAGAATGAGCAAGTAGTTATATTTCAAAACTAAAGCCGACGTTTCGGTCACATTTGGGACCATGTTCAAGACCAGTTTAATCTCTGAAAATATATATAATCCTCGCCAAGTTATAATGGGAATACACAATTGTACATAGCTCAATCATGATAATAATAAAATTTGAGGCATTATCA
This sequence comes from Euborellia annulipes, assembly GCA_023213315.1. Lineage (NCBI taxonomy): Eukaryota > Metazoa > Arthropoda > Insecta > Dermaptera > Anisolabididae > Euborellia > Euborellia annulipes. The sequence goes on along the minus strand of JAKCPI010012903.1, from coordinate 25,105 downwards.
TGATTGAGCTACCTACAAATTGTGTATGCCCTTGGCGAGGATTATATATATTTTCAGACATTAACCTGGCCCTGAAGATGGTCCCAAATGTGACCGAAACTTCAGCCCTGGTTTATTAATAAATTAAAATATAACTAGCTGCTTGCTCATTCTTTCTACCTATTTGATTATCGACACTCAGCTATACTATATACCTCTATCAAATAAATAAATAAAAAATGCATATAATTATGAGAAAGCAGCCAATATTAGTCTGAAAGAAAGAATGATCAAATCATTCTACATTTCGGCCAAATCTATACATATATACGCCCCTGACCGAAACGTCGACAGAATTGATTTATAATTACTTTTATTGTAGCTGCTGGTTCTACCTTCTATCAATATGCATTTTTTTAAATTAGAAATTATTATTATTATTAGAATATATTATTATATATTAGAATTATTTATTCTTTTTCTCTATTTTTTTTTTACTGACATTACATTTTACAAGAACATTTCGAATTAAAGGAGTTTGATTACTAAACAAGAGAATTAAATTTTCTTATGAGAATTTTTAATTATAGACCACATTTTGTTTATTAATTATTTATTAAAAATATAAATACTGTAAAACACTTAGGAGCAAGTGCACGTACTTGATAACGGCTGCAGAATAACTAGACTTTATTTCATAGTTTCTTGATGTTTTCTCGATATTTTCATTTACCATGATCACTACTCTGCTGAATCAAAAACCATTACTCCTACATTTCTCCTGAATTTAAGGGAATTTAGGGCTTCTACGTCTGTCTTCTCTCTCTCCATCTTTAAAAATTTTTTTTTAATTAAGAAAATTTTTTTAAATTTAATTCTCTTTCTCTACTATTATATTTTATACATCGTCACGATATTGTGAAGCTTGTGGCTTGTCATTTCTATGTTCCGTGATTTTCCACAAATGGAATATTCTGCCTGCTGTTTCTCCGAAACTTATAATCTCCAAACATTCAAATATCACATCAAAAAGATAAACTTGTGAGTTTCTTCACTCTTGTCTTGGTCTTCCTGGATGCAGTGAAAGTCATCATAGAACCTAAAAATAAAAACAATATTATTTAAAGAATACCACTTGATTTACAGACTGTGGGTTATTTAATTTATTTAAATTTACTATTTTGTCTTTCTTGTACAGTGAGTTCCGAAATTAAGTATCACCCATGCATTTTCTACATGTGATTATTTCATTGTTTTTTTTTTTTTTTTTTTTTTTTTAATATATTGGGATATTGTAGAAAAATTATAATAATATAAGGTGCCCTCGGGGGCCATGGTGCAGTTGTTAGCGTGCTGGCTATTTGTACCAAGGGTCGCGGGTTCGCATTCCGTCCCAGGCGGCAAAATTTATTTCATTTGAATTGGATACCAATCAATTGAAATAAATAGCAATCGAAAAAAAGAATATTTTAATGAAAATTTTTCAATCCTTAAAAATTTTTCATATGAAAATTCCATCATCTATTATAAAAACAATGAAATAATCACATGAAGAAAATGCTTGGGTATTACTTGATTTTGCCACTCACTGAACACAATATGTTTTTTTTTTTTTTAGTAATATAAAAATAATTTGATTATTTAATTTATAGATTTGATCCAATGTCGAGTGGTTATAAAACTTGACATTTTGCCTTTTTTTAGACTGTTTTCTTTCATTCTTTTTTTGTTTGTTTGTCTTTTCCAATAAACTTAAATTGATACTTTCCTTAAATGGGAAAAGGGGGGATAATTACCCCCTTTACCCCCCCCCCCGTACCCGCCCTTGATTAAAATATTTACTAGTTTTTAATTTGAGAATACGAGCAAAACGTTTCTGACCCCTGTTTAAAATACTTATTTGTGTTAATTACGATATTTATGTTCCAGTCCCATTTATTTATACATATTGGTTTATTATATTAGCTACAAAGTTTTGCATTTTTTGACTCGTACATATTCATTAAAAAAGAATTATCCTAGTTTTCGTTGAGTCTTTTTTTTTTTATCAACTAGTCATACTAATTTTCTAGTTTTATTTTGATTCGGCTTACTTCTCGATTCCTAAACACACTAAAGTTGAGAAATTTTAGTTTGAGTTACAACCTTGATTGGCTTGGAAAGTTAAATCAAAAGAATATTGAATAGAACAAGCAAAAATTCTTTTTTCTTTTTTATTCTTCTTCTATTGAATGATGGAGGTATTTCTAAAGAATAAGAAGAAATGACAAGCAAGCAGCAAGTAGCAGGGCTGGTTTGACCACCGGCAGTTGCGCCAACTTATAAATAAATATATACCAAGCGAACATTATTATCCTTGGGGGACTAGGTAGGACTAACAAGCCGCCGTTTCATAGCGGATGATAAACTATTTAAGTCCCCCTCTCCCTCCCTTGAAAATGTATCTTCCCATTAGTGATTAGTGGATTAACTTAAGCGGATATAAATCTTGAAATTTCCCTCACTCCACATATCAATGTAATGAACATTATTTAAATTTTATATATATATTATTATTTCGGGAGGGGAAAATACAAATTGAGTGATTTATAATCCCGAGGATTAATATAGTATTTGTCTCCCTATGACGTTGATTAAATATCAGGAAAGAAAATTTTAACATTTGAATAGGAATTTGCATAACGCATTCATAAATATTGATGAATATTGACAGATATCACGGTGATAAATACCTATAGTGACTTATTTTATTCACCAAGTTGTTTTTTTCTATATGAATGATCTTAAATCACAGTTAAATAAGTGTGAAGAATGCTGGGCAATAAAAATACTGGTGTGCTTAAGCAAATCACATAACTTTCTTTGTGTTTGTATCAGTGATAGTGTACAAGGGCGAGGGACAAGAGGGGGTGCTCCCTCCCTCTAGTAATATTTAAATGCTGATTTAGTAGAAAATATATGCCTTTTAAAATAATTATATAATATCAATTTATTTTTATTATTTATATATGCTACAGGGCAAACTTTTTAGGATAAACGCACTCAGGATAAACTAGTTTGTTCAGGGATAAACTTACAAGGGTCTAATCTTTTTCGGTTCCAGTGTGCTCTTTTCCGTTGCCAGTGATTGTTTTATTTGACCTTATGTAGATTAAAGTGCTTTGCGAAATGTTGACAAAGGAATTTTTGTTGTTTCCATGTGTCTTTTGGTATTATTAAATATTTACTATATTGGTGCTAATATATTATGTATTTTTTGGACCGAAGTTCTTTAACGTGGTTTACGTAGGGTGATTTGGGAGAAAATGTAACGTAACAAAAACGCGTTCCTAACAAAAATGCGTTCCCCGAGCGACGGCGGAGGAAAGCGAGATTAGCCGAAGTCTTGGCGAGGCCACGCCCACCTTCTCCTGCTAGCGGGCGCAGCTCCCACCTTCGGCGGGCTTTCCGTCTATTTAAATAATATTCATATTAAATTATATTCTGAGTTGAAGAAATGGCTAGAGGAACTTCGTTCCTGCAGGGGGTCCTACGACCCCACACGTTTGTTTTTTTATTTCTCATTTTATTCCCCAATTTAATATCAATCAAAGGCAGGGGTGGTCAACCCAAATGATCTTGAGGCCCACTTTGGAAATTCATCATAACTCCTCGGAGCCGCATATAAATTTATATATCCCCATATTAATTTTAGATTCACTATCGATATTTTTTTTAGGGTAAACAAAAATAAAATAAATACATTGCAAGGAGTGGCTAAATGTGTTTAATTTATAATGAAGAGATAAAGGCAGCCAAAGCAAAATAAAGAAAAAAACTTTTTTTTGTATTATTTAACAACCATGTCGACGTTTCGGCCGATTCTTACGGCTTTCATTAGGATGTGTTTTATTTCCCTCGAGCTTAGAGAGTCTCTTGGCTAAGCGATGGTCAGTCGAACAAGAAGTCATGTCAACTGACGAATGTTCGCAGCTGCCAAAAGCTCGAGGCAAACAAAAAGAAAGGCGGGAAGAATCGGCCGTAACGTCGACATTTTTGTTCAATAAAGCAAAATAAAACAATTTTTTTCTTTATTTTGCTTAGGCTGCTTTTATCTCTTCTATTTTGTAAAATTGTGATGAACCCGATGGCCCGCGGGTTGGCCACCCCTGATCTAGGCTAACCATTGATTTACTTTGATACTTATTTGAAACAAACATTTTCTCCAATTTTTCTCATATATTAATATAATCCAAATTTTAGCTATTCTGAAAAAAAAAAAAATCTTGCGTGATCCGGAACGATATCCTTTATATGCTCACATAAACACTTTAATCTCCTATTTACATGCCTGATTATTAAACAAGCACCGTGTAAATAGAGAATAAACTGCATACAAATCAATTTGATGTACCTTCGAAGTTTTTCCTTTCATTCAATTATACAATTATACCAAATAATTTCTTTAATTCAATGATTTTCACTCATTTTGCTAAGCATAATATAAAAATTCTGGTGTGACTGTCGCACAGCACACAAATGTGTGCTTGTCACACCAGATTTTTCGTGTCGACATATATTTAGTTTCCGGATTCAAGATGTAAAATTTATAAGTATGGGAAAATATTTATGCCAATAACTTCATGCCTATATAGAGCATTTTTCAAGAAATAAAAATGTTAATTTTTCAATAAATAATTAATTTAATTAAGAAATAAACACTAAACATCTTAACTATAGACTTCAAGACAAAACCACACAACAAAGTTTTTTTTTTTAAATAGGGAGTACCCTTTCAATCTGAAGTGAAAAGTTTGAGAAACCATACTCTAAGATAAAAGTTTTACTTTTAAAAAATATAGGGCTTTTCCCGACTTGTTGGGAATTCTCTAGTTGGAAAAAAAATTTTTTTTCTCACAACTTTTTATTAATTGACTTAAATCTATGACTAACGTATATCTCTATTACTTATTTTATTTTCTTGTATTTTTATTTTTAATTAAGGGTCTCTCAGTGGGTCTTATAAAATTACAGTATATAAGCTACCAATTAATTTTTTTAAATAAATATGGGCGAAGTCAAAGAGATTTAAAAAAAAATTAACTTTTCTCCTTATTTTCTGAAGTCCCATGAGATCCCAAGAGATGTATTTATTTTTCTTTTAAAATAAATATATAAAAATCTAATTTAAAAAATCTTATTTAAAATAAATGCAAATATTTCTTGTTCCTCTTACATTTAATAAGCTGTTATTTTTTATACAGTATAAGCTTATTCCATATATGTATTAATTAATAGTTGTATTCAATGTTTTACCCATTTCGGTTCAAAAAAATAAAAGATGGTTAAAAATGAATGGAATAGTCCAGGGATGGTCACACTTGGTGATACTTAGAGCTTTATTGAAGAATCAGAAAATTTTTAAGAGCCAAATCGGAACAAAATTCGCCCCTTTGCGGAACCTAAGTTTTCCGCCCTATGGAAAATTTTGTTTTTGCGGACACTTTTTTCCCCTTTGCTGGCCACCGTTGGAATAGTCCCCCTCTTTGCTCTTAGAATAGGCAGCAATTTTAATGGACCAAACAATCTTAAAAATATTATGACAATTGCGAAGAATTCAAAATACTAGATTATATGTTCCAAAGAATTTATTAAATTTATTTTTTTTAACACTTCATGCGCATTTCGACACTAATCTATCATCATCAGAAGTAATTTTACAACCGAGTTGTATTCTTTTTAAAGTCTATTCTTTTTTCAACTGATTGTAAAAGATTATGATACACGAGTGTCGAAATGTGCGAACAATAAAAAAAATCCATTAATCAGCTGTGTCATTTTGGTTGCCTAGGTTCCATTTTGCCGAATTATTGTCCGAATTTTAACTTATATATCTTTTTATTTGTAGCCTATTGCATAGATTTTTTATTAAAGAACACCATATATCTTTCCTTAGAATATTTAAGTAAGGGAAGTAGGGGAGCAAATCTCTAAACCTTAGATCTAGAAACGAGATTTGATTTCTTAAATGATTTTCTGGGATCTGAAACTTGAAGTTAATTAAAAAAAAAATATTGTGACTATGATTTCACTTCCGATTCTATCGTTAAAAAAAAATTACTGATAGAATCTACTTGAAAATAGAATAGGCAATTTTTTAAAAATTTAAATCTCCAAAGCCTCCGCCCCTTCAGCTATGCGTGAGGTCCCAAATAAAAATTTTTTTTTTTTAAATTAAATTAAGATAATGAAAAATAATGTTCCAACTGATGTCTATTTATTTTAATTAAGAGATAGAAAGAATTGGAATTCATATATAATGTCCAAAACACATCGCTATTAAAATAAATTCACCTGGTTGATTAAAGCAAGGTGTGAAAAAACGAAAAGCCTACAACAAAATTCATTAAATTTATTGCATTGTATAATTGCTATGTAACATTCAAATCTCACTAATGGTCTTTTTAAATCAGGAGAATTCTCGGCCAAGATAAAAAAAAGACGAATCTAATTTCAAAGAGGAAGACTTGATTAAAGTAGAATTGGATAATTGCATTCGCGTGGGTGGCATAAGAAGACGGGTTTGTCTTAAATGGCCGGATATATCTGTATTTAATTATTTAATAAACATTGCGAATTTAAATATCATACATCTCCATAAATAGGGGAGAAGCTCTTAAAAGAAAATAAGCTTCCGTTACTGGGGAGATTTTCATTCGTACTGACAGGGAATATATCCGATTTTTAAAAATTGAGGTATACTTTGACCAAAAATTTCACTTCTCCGTTTTCTCCATAGACCCCTATTGCCAAAAATAAATAAATATCGAAACAATTTTCCTTTCAATAGTTTCTGTTTGAAACATTACGTAACATCAACTGTGGCTAGGTGGTAGGTAGCGACTCGTAAGTATGTGTCCCGGTTCAAACACGAGGATAATTTTTTTTTTTTATCTTTTATATGTTATTATAACAAACAATATTTTTAAACTGTTTCATATTATTTTTTTATAATTAAATTTTAAAATTTTTTTCAAATTGTTTTTCGATTTATTTATTACCTTAAATTAAAATTTAATTTAAATACATGAAGAAAATATCATTTATTACAGTATTTAAATATATGAAGAAATAAAGACATAAAATAATCCATTAATTAAATAAATACATGAAATTAATAAAAATTTATTTCTTATATTTGAAAAAAAAAATTATAGATCAACGAATATAATAGCTTACTTTTTTAATTTACTTTACACTTACCCCACACGAAGTAGGGTGATATATATAATCATAAAAACATCAAAACAAATAAAGAATTACAGTTTATAAGGATATTTAAAAAATTTTAAAATTTAATTACTAAAAAAAAAATAATAAAATATGAAAAAATAATAAGAAACATTTTAAATATATTGTTTGTTACAATAACATAAAAAGATAAAAAAAAAAAAATTGCTTACTCCGTCTTTGAACCCGGACCACATACTCAGTCCGACTACCACCTCCACACTGACTGTTATAATGTTTCAAACAAACTCTTAACAAATTTTTCATATTTATTTATTTTTTCCAATAGGCTTTAAACCGAAACAGTGAACATTTTTTCCAAATCACCTCAATTTTCAAACAACTGATCTCCTTCCCCGCGATAAAATTTATTTTACAGATGATAAAAAAAGCCTTCGGTCCTAATAATTTCTTATGATTTATTACTAAAACTAACAAAGATATTACTTTCTCTTACCTCTATATATGTTAATATATATAGAGAGAAAGTAGTGGATTCATGTCAAAAATTCGATGTCGAGATTTTGGTGGATATACACGTTTTGAGGTACCCTGAATCCAAAAGTGGTTTTCGCGACATGGTCTGTCTGTGTGTGATTCTGTGAACATGATATCTCAAGAACGAAAAGAGCTAGGAGGTTGAAATTTTATATTTAAGTTAGGCACCCCCATGGGACTTGACACGAAGTTTTTGAACAAAATCAGCCAAAGAATACTAGTAATTTACTGATGTACTTTTTCAGTTTTTTTTTTTCGATTTTCTCAAAATTCGGACACTCAAAATAAGCTTTTGAACAAAATCGCCCTTTTATGAAGTACTTTCTCAGTTTTTTTCGAATTTCTCAAAATCTACTCTAACGATTTTGATTAAAATTCATAAATCACTTAGTTTTTACATGCTCTTTAAAATTTATATCAGTAAAATTTTCGTGAAAATTGTTTGAAGTACTGATGTACAGTGAGGGACAATATTAAGTCCCACCCATGCGTTTTCTACTTGTGATTATTTCATTGTTTAAAAAAAAAAATATTATATATTTTTTAATGGAAACTTTCATGGTTCAAAACTAGAAAATTTCCAATAAAGATTTTAATTTTCTTTTATTAAAACAATGAAATAATCACAAGTAGAAAACGCATGGGTGGGACTTAATATTGTCCCTCACTGTACTTTTTCAGTTTTTAAAATTTCTCAAAATTCACTAAAACTAACTAGGATTTCGGCTCTTATGTAATCATATGATTAGCTTAACCAGACGTTAAAAGACTCGAAAAGTATCAACTAACTTACCGGAAGGATTGCTAGTTAATTAGAAGTGAAACAACCGGTCCTTAGAAAACTAACATTTTAGGCCTAACCTATAAAAGCTTTCAGAATTCACTCGACTATATCTTAAAAATAAATATGTATCAAAATTATTATCTTTAAAAAATTATTTTCTTCATCAGAATCTAATGATTAAAGTCATTTGGCATTTCTTCTATCTCTCATTTTTTTTATTTTTATTTTCCAAGAGGGAAGATGACGTAAAGACTTCATATATCAAAGAGATAAATTTAAACCTCTTCATATTATTTGAATAATCCCCAAGAGAAGAGGAAGAGGGAGATCGAGAATATGAACTTTGTATATACCTATATATACATGTATACTCTTAATGGAATTTGCTAGGTTTAATCTAATAAGCGAGTGCAGACCAATTTATAAACGCCATCGCGATATTTGTCTAAATCATCTGAGATCTTTTGAGTGCAACAAGCAGACAAGTCACTTGACTCGGATAAATTTTCTGAATATCGCGAGATAGAATATACAAAAGCATTCAAAATTTGAAAACATAAGATTAATGTTAATACATAAAAAAAAAAAAAATTAATTTCACTATTCTTCTCCATTTACAAAGGTTTTCAATTTGCAATTCCATTGAGAAATTTATACGTTTTGTTATTACTGACTGTGTTTTCTAAACTGGTTACTCTTGTACATTTCCTAAGAAATTTTTTTTTCTTTAGATTAATTAATGCCTATTGTTCTTTAACAATCTTGACAACCCAATGAAACCCAATTCATTGAGATGAAACTTTATTTATATTTGCATTTAGAGATTTTATATTTCCAACGGAGAAATAAATAAATTAATATTTTATCTAGATTGAAATTAAGCTCCCTCCCCCTTTGTTTTATAAGGTTATCATCTAAACTTTTTTTATTAAATTTCTTTTTATATTTAAAATTTTTGAATAAAAAATTTCGATAGAAAAATATTAACTTTAAAAGAAAAAATCTAGTGTGATTGGTTACACAGCACAGAACTTTCTCTTACCTACGGTAATTGAAGGTTCTGTTCTGTGCTTTTCACACCAGATTTTTTGATATTTAGTTCCCGACAGTATGTTACATTTGAATTCAAGATGTAAAATTTATAAACATGGGAAAATACAGTATATTCTGTTATCATGACAAACATTTCTCCTACCTTTCCTATGAAGTATAAGAGTGTGCTTCAAACACTTGGGAGTAAAATTTTACTGATATACTTTTTAAAGAGCATCTACAAAATAGTTGATTTTTGAATTTTAATCAAAATCGTTTGAGCCAATTTTGAGAAAATCGAAAAAAACTGAAAAAATACTTAAATAAAGTACTAGTATTTTTTGGCCGATTTTGTTCAAAAGCTTATTTTAACTTTCCCGGAGGGCACCTATCTTAAATATAAAATTTCAGCCTCGTAGCTCAATTTCCATCATGCTTAAAAACGTTACATACCCACAGACACTGTTTCGAAAACCACTTTTTTGGAATTAAGGGTCCTCAAAACATGTCTTATAGGATTGGAGGGAAAAAGTGAGGTCCGCCAACGTTTTTAAATAAAAAAAAAAAAGATATAGGCCTATCCTTTATACCATATCAAAAATTTTATTTTTCCAAGCAACTTATCTCACTTTTGATTCAAAAACAAACCTTTATTTTTATTCTAGTGTTATGTTTGTAATGTAATTGTTTTGTTTATTAAATTTCTTTATTATTACTATTTTCTTTTTATATAAACAAAGGTGTTGAAACTTAATCCCAGACTATCAGTTAAACGATCAATGTTTTGGGCTGGTGTTAATAAAGCAAAAAAAATCCTGTTATTTTATCCATTTCTTCAGATTAATATCTATTTTTTTGAATAACTCTATGCAGGCAGCATAAACAAGTTGTTTTCCTTTGATTAAACTATTTAGACATAAAAAATCTGGTGTGACTGATCGCACAGCACACACTTTCTCTTACCTTCGGTAATGGAAAGTTGTATTCTGTCACATCAGATTTTTTTGTGTCGAGATATATTTAGTTTCCGTCGATATATTAGAATTCAAGGTGTAAAATTTATTAGTATGAGAAAATATTTATATAATGTTACCATTGCAACCATTTCTGCTATCTTTTCTATGATGTTCATGAGTAAAATGATCTTCATAAGATTTCAAGGGCAAAATGAGAATATACATTTTAAAGAACATCTAAAAAAATAATTGATTTTTGAATTTTAATCAAAACCGTTAGAGTGAATTTTGAGAAAATCGAAAAAAACTGAAAAAGTACCTCAGTAAAGTAGTACTCTTTAGCCGATTTTGTTCAAAACCTTCATGTCACGTGCCAGAGGGGTGTCTAACATAAATATAAAATTTCAACCTCCTAACTCTTTTTGTTCTTGAGATATTTTGTTCACAGACACACAAACAGAAACCACTTTTTTGGATTCAGGAGATCTCAAAACGTATATATCCGTCAAAATCTCGACATCGAATTTTTGACATGAAACCAATACTTTCTATATATATTAACGTATATAGAGGTAATAGAAAATAAAAACTGTAGATGCATTTGCTTGGCCTGTAGACTTTCATATCCAAGACAAAAACTTTAATTTTAACAATTTTAATTTTAATTTATTCCATCTCAAATACCTATTAAAACATTGATCCATCAGATCTTATGTTAAAATTTCTTTTTCTAATAAAATAATTCTTTAGCAATTTGATTAATGTTTTAAATAATTTTAAAATTTATTAATTAAATTAATTTTAAATTTTGATAGATAAAATTTTTGTCGCTTGAGGCAGAATTCTAATTTCTAGCACAAGTAGCAAGAACTCTACAGTCTAGGAAATAACGAATTTAAGTTATTTAAATATATAAAAATTAAATTAGAAAAACGTATGTATGTATAGAAGTTCTATAGAAATTAACAATTTTTAATGAATCTATTTGGAATTAAGTGCACATAAGTACATGGACCAGGGAGTAACGTAGTAATAATCTGAATCTTTTAAATATTTCGGAAAATTAATTATAATCAAATTTTTTCAATATGGGAACACAAAGCAACAAGTTGGCTTGTGAATTAGAGAGGTAGTTACAAGCTCTGAAAGCCAGCTTTCTGGGTATAACTAGGCCTGTGGGAGGAGCTACGCAACCAGTAGGGCAAATAGAATAGAGCACGTATTGCCATTTGCAAATAACCTAAACATATCCAGCAATCTCTCGCTGGCTATTATAAAGAATCAAGAAAGAAGAAATGCACGATTTATTAAATGAAAGATATAAATTTTTTTTTTCTTTAAATTTTGCATTGCAACTAGAAATATCCTAAATTGGCAATAAACTTGCCCGCCGAAGGTGTTCAAGGGAGTCCCCTGGCTAGGCGGAACCCCTCCGAAGGCGGGCTTTGTGACTATAAGATATATAACAATTTTGGATTTAAATCCGAAAGTCCAAATCCAGGATTTTCGGATTTGGATCGAAATCTTTTTTTTTTTTTGGAGGATCTTGGATCCAAATCGAAAGAGGGGGGGGGTGGATTTAAGGATTTGGATCGAAAATTTTTGTATTTATTTTAAAATAAAATCGGATCCTAATCCCTTTCAAAGAAATTCTAAATTTTCTCGTTTTTTTTAAAAAATTACCAACATTTTAAAAAGTTTTTTTTATAAATTTCATCTAAAAGCCTAAAAGTGTGCAAATTTTGGCCGAAGAACTAAATTTTAATTCCGAAATTTTATTAGAAACTGGATCAGATTTCCGGATCCCGGATCGGATCACCCGAGCAAACTGCTAATCCTTTTCAAAGGATTTTGCCCATCCCTGATTATAACAATATGGTTTTAAATAAAAAAATTAACGTAAGAATAAATGGAGCCAAAGAAGTTTGTTTCCCTGTGGTGATTTCCGAAAATAAAAATCTGAAAAAATGTATTTTAATAAAATCCCTTAATTTTTATAATTGCCTACTTATTGACTCAGGTACTCTGGCACAATTAAAATTTATTTAATCTTTTATTATAAAAAATAAGTGAAATAAATAAAAAATTATTTCTTCAACAATGTTTTTCAATATCAGAGTTGAGACTCAAAGAAATTGTTAAAATTTCATTCTTTACGGGGTAGTTTGAGTTCCAAACAAATAATTTATACCTGATAATGATTAAACGCATTATTTGACATGTTTAAATAATTTACAAGATAAAAGATATTATATTTATATTTTTGATAGAGAGAATGAGAGAACGAGAAAGAAAATTTGATTTCCATATCTCGAAGCCGACACCTTATCGACTTCTCATAAATTATAAATTTTTAATCGAATACAATACGCTCATATTAGGGCGATCGTAAATAATAAGGCGGAGCAGCAAAATCTCATCATTTGAGTGTCAATAGAAAAAAATGGATGGCTTTCTCGTATTTTAATGTCCAACATCGCCATAAAAGTACCCCTTTGAGTCAGATAATAAAATTATTAATATATAATAAAAGTTGATCTGAATTAGGGCAAAAAATAGATGTTAGGATTGTTAATCTAAATCTTGGTTGTAATTAATATATTTTATTTGGTTATCACATAATCAGAAGTTCATTTAAATTAGATGGAAGATGAGTTCTATACAGAACTTTTATTTCGAGGAATTAAAATTTGAAAACTTAATACGTTTTATTTTTTTATGTAATTTTTACCATCCCATTAATGAGACAAAAATTTATATAAATTGAATTGGCTGCCAACCATTGCTTAGGGATACGTGAATGGCGACCACGAGATACCCGAGCTGGGACTGATAGTCCTATTCTTTACATGTCAGCCCCTTCCTTCTATATTTTCAACAGGCGTCAGACCGTGTGACGGGCCGACCTGTTCTATTTCTTCCGGTCGCAAAAAAAAAAAACATTCCGCCGACCCCGCAACGTGGGAATAATAACGGCAAAGAAAAAAGAAGATGAAGAAGAAGAAGATTTGGCTACCAACCAATTGAAGGAATATCTGAAGAAACAGGGTCTGTAAGAAATCAACATATGCAGATTCTGGGAATAATAGACTCCAGCTCATCTCCTCAAGGATTGTAGAACCCTGATCCTCAAGAGAAAAAAAAATATGGGGAGCATATTGCCTGTCATCATTAATTCGTAGAACCCTGATCCTCAAGAGAAGAAGAATATGGGGAGCATATTGTCTGTCAACATTCATTTGTAGAACCCTGATCCTCAAGAGAAGAAGAATATGGGGAGCATATTGTCTGTCATCATTAATTTGTAGAACCCTGATCCTCTAGAGAAGAAGAATATGGGGAGCATATTGTCTGTCATCATTCATTTGTAGAACCCTGATCCTCAAGAGAGAAGAATATGGGGAGCATATTGTCTGTCATCATTCATTTGTAGAACCCTGATCCTCAAGAGAAGAAGAATATGGGGAGCATATTGTCTGTCATCATTCATTTGTAGAAGCCTGATCCTCAAAAGAAGAAGAATATGGGGAGCATATTGTCTGTCATCATTCATTTGTAGAACCCTGATCCTCAAGACAAAATAGAATACTTCGTTTCTAATTTTTACAAGTCGTGGAGAAACCCTTGGAGGACAGACTGGCGGACGTGTGTCGATATATAAGTAAATTGATTTTACTTTTATCAATTGTGTATTTCAAAATACTTGTATGAGGAAATTGGGATGAATTATTAAGCAAAAGTTTAATTTTATTTTTATGAATAAATTTCCATTTCTCCAATTAATTATATAGACCTATTAAAATAAAAAAAAAATTTCAGAACACACTATTTTTTATAGATAAAAAAATATACTAGCATGTAAAAAAAAGCAAACTTAGGAAATATAATGTAATGTTTGTTTGTATTTTTGGAACAACCGGTGTCTGTTGTAACCTGTCGATGGGGTCAAGTGGTCGTCGAAGATTTCCAAATTGTGGTCCATTGGCGCCACAACAGAAGGGCGCGTGGGTTGAAAAATTCCTTCTCTGATCTGAACTTGTTTTTCTTTTTTGTTATCTACTATTAAATAGAAAGAGAGAGAGTAGAAAATCTTTCTCTAGGAAATGAAATGATCCGTCTTCGCTCAAACATGTGGGACGTAAGCGAGAAAAAAAAAAACAATTTATATAAGAATTAAGTAAATAAATTTTACTATGAACTTTCAATTTATTTTTTTAAACTAAGACTCGTAAAAGGAATTTTTTTTTTTTTTTTTTTAATCAATTGCTGATTGTTTGAAGTTATTAAATGAGCTCTTGTTTCATAATCGAAGGGTCGGTGGTTCAATTCCCGTCTCGGTCAATAAAATAATAAATAGGTCGAAAAATAAATTATACTAATTAGAAAATGAAATAAGGATTTTAAAAAAATCCTTTGCCTGATTAATAAGGGCCGGTTGCATCAGTTAGGGGGAGTTTGGTGATAATTGGGCTAAATTACTTTTTTTTTTTTTTTTTGAAGTTCAGAAACCCTCCAACCAAACCAAAATTATGGGTAATAATATCAATTTTTATTTTTAATAATTTTTATAAGATATCTATGAAGTTGCTACCTTGAAAAACAGAACAGGATTTGTTCCCCTGGAAGAGGGTTTCTACACTCCAAAAAAAAGTCATTTAGCCAAGAGTCAACAAACTCCCTCTAACTAATGCAACCAGCCCTATTAGTATTATATCAGTTGTATATTATAATGAGAAAAGATAATGAATAAATAAATCTATTATAGATGGACTTACATCATGAGGATGTTGTAGGAATCAGTTTTCAGGTGTCTTCTATTGAATATCCGAAGTATCATGAGAACGAATGGCTGAACTAATCCCGATGATAACTGCAATAAATTAAAGAAGGATTAGAAATAAATAAATAATATTAAAAATAATTTAAAAAAATGTAAATGTAGTTTATGATTAAAAACGTAATTAATTATAACTCACACCACCAGTCATACATAAATCAAAAGGGGGAGATAATTTTAAAGTGGAGAAGCAATTGTGTGTTTACAAAAAAAATCATTTTAGGATTTTCGGATCCATGTGGGAGAGAAAATGGCGATCATCACGACCCTCTCCTCTCTTAGATATTAGAGTTGCCTACTAATTTAAGGGGAAGTTTTTGAATACGTATAACCTTGTGTTTTAACTCAATTTATCTTATTAATTCACTATGTTTCATCTAGAACCAAAGGTAAATTTAATAAAGATATCTGTGAATATATTTATTTTAATGGTGAATCATATGACCTCTGGTTCTCAACGGAACTCGGAATCTCCAGCCTAAGTCAGTTCAATCAAGAATAAAAAAATTATTCCAGCGTTTGTCAAAATATGCTGTGAGAATAAAATTAGAAGATAAAATAAAGTAAAATTTTTTTTTATTAATCTTCCATCTAAAATTTCGATAACATCTAAATGACTAATCCTATGATTTGCGGTATAATGTCAACAATTAAAAAAAAAAAAAATTGGGTTTAATAATGCAAGTAACCTTTGAATAACATAAAAAAAATTATTTAAAGGGAGAAGTGATAAAAAAAATCTTTATTTGTAAAGAAGACAGACAGAAAAAGGTATTTTTTTGTTTTTTTTGTTTCGCAATGATTAAATAATGACTCCCCTGTGTGCCAAATTGCTTGGCTTGAAACCAAAACCATAATGTGTGCTCTAAAAATCACTTTCCAATCGTGTCTCGTTAAAAAAAGAAGACACAATATTATTAGCCCGAGAGAGAATGAATCAATGAATGAATAAATATTGGCAAATCCCTTCCTAATGATGAGTTTTTATTGGCATTTCATTTATCGTCACGTTACTGTGACATTTAGAGAGAAAATATTTTAATGGGAATAAATAAATAAATCATTAATAAGTAAAAAAAATAACTATAATGAAAATCCGCATGACAGGGGTATAAGAAAGTTGTGTGCAGTGCTAGTACTAGTACTTTCAATTATTTTCTAGATGCTCTTTCAAATGTATATTCTCGTTTTGCCCTCAAAATTGTTTGAAGCACACTTTACTCTTGTACTTCATTGGAAAGAAAGGAGAAATGGTTGCCATCATAACAAAATATAAATATTTCCACATGTTTATAAATTTTATTAAATCTTGAATTCTAATATATCGGCGGAAACTAAACATATGTCGACACGTAAAATCTGATGTGACAAGCACAGAAGACAACTTTCGATTACCGAAGGTAAGAGAAAGTTGTGTGTCTGTCACGCCAGATTTTTTTCTTTAAAAATTTAGAAATATTTTAAGGCGGAATAGGAGCGAAATGGTTACGCATGTTTCCCGATAAGATGGCGTAGTGTGTCAGAAAAAGTATGCTCAAAAAATCAAGTAATTCAAAAATTTGCCAAGAGATGTCAGAATGGTAGCCAATAATATTTAATGCATTTGGTTGATTTTCATTGATCTTTTAACAATAAATACTTTATAAATGTTATTATATATATTTATGAGTCTTTTATAAAAACATAAAAATATATAAATATAGGCCAGATATACGCTATTAGGGGATCAGCTGTTAGACTAGCCGGCCATCTTTTGCAAGAATGCTGAACTAATTTGACATTTGATTTTTTAAATAAATCATGCTTATTTTAAAAAATTCTTAAATAATATGTGATTAATAATAACAATAAATTCTTTTTAAATTTAAAAAATTAAAGATTTTTGGACTGATTGTTTTTTGTATTTGCTTGATAACAAAAAATTAATTTTCCTAATTTTTTTATAAGTCATTAAAAAAAATAATAGCTCGATGTCTCAATAAACTCTTGTGAATTGAATTCATTAAAAAAAAAAAAAAAAAAAAAACCTCATTGAAAAATTCCTTATACGTATCTCGAGTTACCACTGTACTTGAAAAAAAATTCTCTTAAGAAAAAATAGGTTGTGTAAAAAAATAATTTGAAATAATGACCGCGAGTTGGCCAGCTTTCTTCCAGAGGATCATAACAAATCCTTTATATATTTTCTGAAACTATTTAAATTGAGAATGATTATAGTCTCGTCTAGCAGTGTAAATAATAATAGTTGGCTAGTTTAGATTTGAAATAAAATACACAGCTGGACAGGGTCATTTTTTTGTCCTAGTCCTGTTTTGTTGGTGTGTGGGTTCTCTATTGAGTGGCGAGTGGGCGGGTAGTGCAGATGTAGCTCATCCTCTTTTCCTAACTACAAGTGACACCAAATCTATCGAGATAAGCGGCAATGAGTTGATACTATCGACTTCGAAATTAATCTTCGAGTCGCCTAAACAACCCATTAACTTTCGAAAGTTAAAAGTATCTTTTATTTTGACAAATTGGAAAAAAATATCAGAATCTTACAAATCACTCTTTCACTTGAGATTTTGGAATTTATATATGTTATGTCTTTGTTATTTGATGATTATACCTCACATGGAGTTCGTAGTCTGATTAACAGTACCGGTCAAAAAAGCGTCAAGTTCATCCTTTTTACTTTCTCTTACCTATAGGTATATGTTAATATACATTTATATATATAAAGAAAGGATTGGATTCATGTGAAAAATCCGATGACACAAAAAATCTGGTGTGACAAGCACAACACACAACTTTCGATTACCGAAGGTACACCAGATTTTTCTTAAAATTTTCATCCACTTCGCCAAATATTGTTTTAAATTCATGGGTAATATTTTAGGAATTATTGTATTTCTCGTTTTTGAATGCACATAAACTCAAATTCAAGCAACTGCAGTAATAAACAGCAAAATTTTTTAAAAAATTTAAAAATTGTATACCTTTGGAAGTGATTTTTTTTATTTTTTACAGATTCTTTTTTAACGAGGTTTTTCTGTTTTTTTGCTTATTATCCTGCATCTTACATATAATGGCTTCTCGCCTTTATATTTTGTTTACTTTAAATGAACTTCACCTTGTAAATTTTTGCTTCTTTTTAATTAATTAATAAATACGATAATTTTTTGAGAGTTTTGATTTTACATTGGATTATCTACTAAAATAATATCGAAAAATACAAATTTGTTGTGTGAAAATTTGATCAAAATATGTTCATTTTTGGATCAGTTATAGCCAAAAAACATGAACTTGACACTTTTTTGACCGATATTTGGAATTGATAGAAGCAAAAATACATCGTGATTGACCTCTGCTTCATGTGAACACACCATAAATGATCTGTCAAATAGGTTAGTTCAGACAGATGTAGTGGTACGTTCACATGAAGGACGGAGGTTGTCAGGCTACGAACTGGAATTTATCGAAAACGGATATTTCGTGGTTAATTCATCACTCAACAGACATTACAAATTCATTAATAAATGTCAAAATAAAATAAGAAATAAATTTATTATAATATTTTTTTGTCACCCTTACGAGTAAGTAGTGGTGTTTTTTTTTTTTTTTTAGAAAATAAAAATAAGATGTTTTGCCATTAATAAAAGAACCGTACCAAATTTTTTTTGTTTGAGATTAATGATACCCGAAAAAAGAATCGATAAAAACTACCCACAGTTTCATTTATAAAAACTAATTGCATCAGATAACCAACAACAAAAGCTTTGACATTTTTTTTGGGCTAAGAGGAGGAAACCTTAATTTTTTTTCGCCAGGTTTTTGTTACATTTTACAAAAAAAAAAAAAAAAAATGTGCCAACATATGTCATCGTTTATGTGTTTGTAGGAATCGTCAAAAATAATTCTAGGCCATTTTTTTTTTTTTTAACAAGAGAATTTTTATTTGGGAGTGTAGTAGCAAGCAAGTAGCATACACAACATTCTCTTTTGTTTATGTTTTCACACACAAACAGAGAGTGGGGGAGTTGTCACACTGTCCGTCTTTTCTCTCTCTCTCTCTCTCACTCTCTCTACACGATCGTTCATGAATTATGAATTTTGGTTAAATGACAACTAAAAACAACCTCGAATGAATTTTATTTATTTTTTTCTAAACATTTAAAACGTATAAATCTTTTGTAGAGGAAATCCATTTAAATAATAGCCTTTTACGGGCGGGGCGCTCATTCTACTCTCATTTTGAACATAACAAGATCATTATTTTTCTCTTTGTTATATTATGAAGTTTAATTAACGGTTTAAGTATTATTTATGAAAAGAACAAATGATGACACGGACTTAAGAACTCAAAATTTTATTATATACGTCAGTGCCGAGCTTCATGTCACATCTTAGTGGGGTATCTAAATTAAATATCAAATTTCAACCTCCTTACTTTTCGTTCTTGAGAAATTTTGTTTACAGGCACACAGACAGGCCATTTTTTAGGGCCCACTTTTTTGGACCCAGGGGTCAACAAAACGTGTAGACCTATATCCCTCAAAATCTCGACATTGAATTTTTGACAGACATGAAACCAATACTTTCTTTCTCTATATAGGCCTAAGCTTAATAACATATTAATATATAGATAGGAGAAAGCAAGAATTGTTAGCGTAAATTAAAGAGGAATTTTAAAAAATTTATTACTTATTTTTTAAATAAATTGTTATAGGCTATTGCAATGGAGTCATTTGGAGAGGGGAGCAGAGGGGGTCCTCCCCCAAGGGCTCTGATTTTTATAAAATTTTATATTATTCTAAATAAAATATTTCAAAATATATCTACGAGTATATAAACTGTACAAAATTAAGCAATTAATTAAATTAAATATATTTTGGCCAAATTTGAGTACCTATTAGTAAGTAAATTTTAATAAAAAAAAAAGTTTGCCCCCCCCCCCCACCCCACCCCAAGACAAGCCACTGTGCTATTGATTTGCAATTAATTTCAATTACGTTTAAAAAAATACTTTTAAAATAATTTAAAAAAAAAAATGTGAAGCAAAAAAACTGATTAGTTAGCTTCAGAGGCTTTAAAATTTTTATCAGAAGAAAATCCAAGTTTTTGAATTTAGAAATTTCAAAACCTTTAACCTTTCGGGGTAAATAAAAAAAAAAGTTGAAGTCATCTCAGTTTCAGAAAGCTTAATACAAGCATTAAATTAAATAAATACATATAAGTACAGTAATAATTTGGAAGAGTTGGTCACTAATAATCTTTTCTTTTCCCATGAGATAATTCAATAAAATAGTAAAAGTAGACCATAGATATCAATAAATATAAAATCTATTATTTATTTCCATACATATTTCCTAAACACTTTCTTTCATAGATTGATAATTTACATTCAGGTAAGGTACATAATTTTATAACTAATATCTTATTTAGATGGGTAGCATAGGATGTTAGTAGTAAAAAATAAATAAATAGTAAAAATTTGCCATAAAAAATAATAATTGATTTAATATTTACTGTTTAGTTTCTCTATCTTCGTGACATTTATGCTAATATAAATATTTTATCTTTATAATAGATTTGATGAAGTTGGCCCCAGGATTGGATGCTATGTATGATAGATGATTTTCTGCTGGCTCCAGGATGGGTACCAGTTAGGATGAATTACGCTTCCCCAAGTTGCCAAATTGTCGTTGAAGATGGTTGATGGTGGGGGAAGGGTTCACACGCACACACACCAAATGACAACACGAAATTTTTGATTTAACAATTATTAATTAACAAGTAATTGGTTTAATTCTTCTTTAAAATGATACAGTAATAATATGAATAACGATAAAAATATATAACAGGTAACAAGTTGAAGAACGTAAAAAAATTATTTTAATTTAGATAAAAAAAACTGGGTCATTAATTAACCAGAAAAAAAATATGAATACATAAGGGTTATGTAATAAAAAAAATATAATAATATTGACAAGGGCTGTCGAATTAATTTTGCAGGGCGCAAAAATATTATGAATAACCAATGTGACTTTACAAGGCGAGAGTCACAAAGCAATTGAATCGTGCTCGTCGCCGTTCGCATGAGGCGACGGAAATTATACAAAAAAAAGTCGTTAAAATACGTTAGAAAAATTTTTTAGAGAAAATAAACGGATTTTCTACTTGAGTAAAATAAATGAATTGACTTAAATAAAAAAATAAAAATAAAATTGAGAAATTAGAATTGGAAATTAAATTAAATTAAAATGATTAATTTGCCGGTTACATCTTTGATTATTTTATTCGGTATTACTATCTGATTGGTTTCTTTTATAAAAAAGATATAATATAAAACACTCTTGTTGTAATATTAGGTATCAATTGAAGGTAAAATTTTCCCGTTCTTCTTAATTACAGCATAACCTTAAGGTTACGAGCTTATTATTCTACAATTAGGTTAAATAGAGAGATATTTATATTTGAATAAGTATTATTAATATTTAATATATATTTCGATTCCGAATTGGCTAAGATAGTCATAGATATATTTTATAATATTCTCTTGGTGGGCTAAAAGGCCCACCCCGGGCTGGGGGTGCTGGGTTCGATATCCAGGGCCAAACGGGGGGGTTTTTCGAGAACTATATATTTGAATAATTTTTTGGTGTAGGTCGAAAGCCTGGTGCAATGGGTAGCACAATCGATGCTCCAGAAAAAGGCTGGAGATCTTGGGTTCGATTCCCGGGAGCGCTTGGGGTTCTATGTTTATAACTTATCTTGATAATCTTATACACACTTTTTTATTTTTGAGAATAAATCCTATTTTTACTCAACCAATTGTAATGAAATTTCCCCATAAGGCACACACCTCTTAATTATTATGACTGAGATTCCAAAAATTAAAACTGTTTCTTGACCTGTGGCTCAGAGCTAGAGTGTTAGCTTCTTGGTGCCACAAGTCGAGGGTTCGCATCCTGGGTCCCATTTATTTCAATTTAATTGCATACTCAATCAATTGCAATAAATAGAGGCGGGGTCTAAATGGCCTCAAATGCCGAAAAAGACCTTAAACAAATAATAAAAAAAATTTAGGGGTTAGACTTTTCATGATAATAATACTTTCTGCGTATCATATAGATGTAAAAAAAAAAAAAAGTTGATTTTTTTGGGATCAATTTATTTTAAAAATCTTTTATGTGGTGATTAAGTGACCAAAAAAGAATTTTTTTCACACTACTATTAAAGATTACGATCTTTCTCTTTTTTAAAAGTGAGGGGAGGAGGTAACATACTCTTTGAAGAGCTATGTTGCAATGGCGAATTAATGAAACGAATTCCAGTTGGGGGTAATAAATGCTCTCCCTGGAAGGACTAATAAAAGTAACATAAAAGTGATTCTATGGCCAGGTCCAGGGGTCTCTTGTCGTTATCTATTTAAGCTATATAATTCCAAACGGCCATTTAACAACTGACAGGGGTGAATTTAGGATAGAGCCTATACGATATAAAATTGATTGGTAAAATTTTTTAAGTCCTGTATTCTTTTAGGTTTAGGAGAGAGAATACTTTTTTACTTTCCCATACCCTATATATGAAATATATAGAAAGTGTTGCAATCAATGTCGAAATTTTGATGGATATACAAGTTTTGAGGTCCCCTGAGTCCAAAAAAATGAGTCCCGCAAATTAGAATGTGTGATGTACCGTGCAGAGAAAAGATATTGGAAAAGCTGGCGTCCACCTGGCTCGGGCCCACGCACAGGCAACCATTTACAAAAGTCTGTATATTGAGTTGTTGTTAAGAGAACCCTGCAGGGGACATGTCCATTTGGAAGCAACTAACTATACATACTGTTGTAAATGGTTGCCCATGCGTAGGGCTCAAAAGCCAGGCAGACGCGAGCTTGTCCAATATCTTTTCTCTGCACGGTATGTCTGTGTACAAAATATTTAAAGAATAAGAGCTAGGAAGTTGAAATTTTATATTTAAGTTAATACCGCCCTGAAATGTTAAACGAGGCTTTTGAACAAAATCAGCCTAAAAGTAGTAGTACTTTACTGATGTACTTTTTCTGTATTTTTTTCGATTTTCTCAAAATTGGCTCCAAGAATTTTGATTAAAATTCATAAATTAACTATTTTTTTGATGCTCTTTAAAATGAATATCAGTGAAATTTTTCGTGAAAATCGTATGAAGTACACTTTACTGATGTACTTTTTCAGTTTTTTGCAATTTTCACAAAATTTGCTCCAATGATTTTGACCATTAAAATTCATAAATCAACTATTTTTTAGATGCTCTTTAAAAAGATATATCAGTGAAATTTTTCGTGAAAATTGTATGAAGTACACTTTACTGATATGACAGCTCAGCGCCATCTATGAATCGCTTGGCTCAAGTTCGGAACTTAGGTGCTAAGGGCAACTAAATATAACTCGACACAAAAAAATCTGGCGTGACAAGGACGAAGGTTAAAAGAAAGTTGTGTTATGTAAGCCATTCACACCGGATTTTTTTATTTAAATATATTCACACCGTTATTATCATATCTTCTTTTTTTTTTTTAGTTAGACATAAAAAATGAATTAAATAAAAATTAGCGTAGGACTTGACAAAAAAAAAAAGAATTCCATCACCTTTAGAATTTAAATCAAACTCTCTATCTTTCTGTCTGTTTACGTACTAGTGAAAGAGAAGGAGAAAGAGAGATAGAACCGCCCTTTAGCAAACTATCCTGAGTTTAACAACACGTTCCCAAATACGCTTATCTCGGGTGGGAGACTATTATTATTATTATTATTAGTAATATTAGTGTAAAAGCAGAGTAGTAACAACAGCAACCGGATGTTTGGGTGTTACACAGAGTAATCTGAATTAACTTGCTTATTGTCAAACAATATGACAGCAATTTTTTAAGTAAATGACAGGAGGGCAGGTTAAAGAATGGAAAATAGATTATTATTATTATTATTATCATAAATAATATATAATAACATGAGATGTAGAAAATTTAATCAATTTGATTGATACACGATAGGCAACTAATTTGTCATAGGATTGTTTCAAAGCCGACACAGTTGCTAATTTAAAAAAATTTTTCTTTTGTGCATCTTAAATTTTAATATATTGGCGGAAACTAAATAAATATCGACACAAAAATCTGATGTGACAAGCACAGAACAACTTACCAAAAGTAAGAGAAAGTTGTGTGCGGTGCGACCAGTCACACCAGATTGTTTTTTCTTTTATATTTTTGTTAAAAAATTAAATAACTTTAATTTTTTTTTTTTTTTTTTTTTAATTTGATTTTTATAAATAATGCCTTTATTAAGTTGCCAACTTCACAAAACTGCTTTAAACCTCAAATAGCTAATTATTTCTGGAAAAAAAAATCATTTTTTTTTAGCTCGAAGGTTAAGCTTATTCTTGTTTACTATATAAATGATTTACTATCGATCGGATAAGTTAACCAGAGCTGAAGCAATCGGCCCTAAAGAGCAAAAACGTCAATAATCGAGCAATCAATTGTTAGGAAATAGGATTGTTGTTTGGGTGGTTTTGTATGATCTAGATTTATTGTGGTTTTTATTAATAACCATAGGCGTAGCCATGGGGGGTGGGGTGGGGTTTAACCCCCCCCTCGTGGGACTCAAGTCATGACCAAATATTTAAGCTCTATAATAGAAATTATATTTCATATAGGGTAAGAGATGTAAAATAAACTAGCTAAAAAATAAAAAAAAATAAACAAAAATGATTTATAAATACCCAAA